>NMUG010010965.1:0-10782 GCA_002855965.1 Monotropa hypopitys
TATTGATTAATATTATGAAGAAAAAAAACAGCATAATTAAATAATAGCAGGTATTCTAAAATTTGCAGATTACTTGTATTATCAATAAAAGTTTTGAATGCTACTGCAGATTAAAACAATGTCTTGGTAACTCGCAAAATAATAGGGAGAAAAATTGTGATACCAAAAGACCCCCAAATAAATATTTTGATTTAAGATTGTTGAGAAAATTCCAAAATTAACAGTAGAATAGGTAATCAGAACACAAATGAGCAAATTAATTGTAGAACAAAAATTTGACAAAACCTGGGGCAGTATAGAATCTGTACAGAAACGAAACCCGAAGTGATATAGAATCACTCAAAACCAAAAGCGTGTGTTAGACACACTTTCCTTAAATCAAAATCACCCGTCTCACAACTGTGCAAGAGATTAAAATAGCGTATGATTCCCAGAATACGATTAGTTATGAACAGTGTATTGCACTTACACAGTCCAATCTACGAACTATGTTGAGAGTATCTCCTGAATGTACCTTAGCACTGGACGCACAGATTGTAGACGAAATGTATAGCAGATCGGAGAGCAATTGAAGAGCAACAATAAAATCGGATCAGAGAGCAGTTGGAGCAAGATGATAGTTTTTCGTATCTTTTTCGTTGATCCATATCTCAATATATACACTCACTAGCGGATGACCCGTGCCGATGGCACGGGTAACAAAATAGAAAGCGCAACACAATACCTAGGAGTATGACAAAACTTCGGATGTTAGTAGTGCCTTCGTCACTAATTCGTGCCTTCGGTACATTAGAGTGCCTTCGGCACTCATTATGAGTGACGGGTACTCGATTCAAGTTTTTGATATACCCCGTGTCGATGGCACATGACGACAGAATTGAAATCGCAATATAATACATAAAGGTACGACGAAACTTCGGGTGTTGGTAGTGCGTTCGACATTGACTCTTGATTTTGGCACTTTGGAGTGCCTTCGGCATTCATGATGAGTAACAGGAACTCGATCCGTATTTTTGGTATACTACGTGTCGATGGCACGGGGCGACAGAATAGAAGTGCAACATAATACCTAAGGATGCGACAAAATTTCGGGTGTATGTAGTGTCGTCGGCACTGACTCATGCTTTCGACACTTTTGAGTGCTTTCGACACTCATGATGAGTGACGACACTCGATTGGTGTTTTCGATATAGCCTGTATTTATGCCACAGGACAACAGAATAGATAACACAACACAGTACCTAAGGATGCGATGAAATTTCGGGTGTTAGTAGTGTATTTGACACTTTGGAGTGCCTTCGGCACTCATGATATGTATTATAGATTGTGTGCTCCAACCATGGAGATGTAAAATGGTGATGTATATATTATTTTATTGTTTTTTAAATTTTATTTTATTATTATATTAATGTTGTTCTGAACACTACATGTTCGACTAAATACCTCAGTGAAAGAAACACTATACAAACACACCTTCAAGATGTGTGTATTTCGCATGTAAGAAACACTATACAAACACACCTTCGAGATGTGTGTGTTTCGCATGTAAGAAACACTATACAATAAAACTCGTAAAAATCAACTTAGGATTGTTCCCTCAAAATCTGATGTTGATGCACGCCAAGTGTGCTGTGTAGGAATCATCCACATAGGACAATTATAGAAGTGTAGGGCAATCAATCCTGAGCCGTCCATGACCCAAATCTAACAGTGTAAAATATAAGTTGAAATATGTATGTAAAATCAACCGTCCATGACCTAACGATGACACTGAACGAAATTTAAACAATTTTTTACAAAAATTTAACAAAATTTACAATATTTTCAACTATTTTTTACCCTAACAAAAAAAGAAAAGGTCAAATAAAAATAAATAGATGATCAAAAATTTACAATAAAGTTTACAACGGAAATTTACAATGAAGTTAAAAATTGAAGAGGCTCAGATTCACTTTTAAATTGAAAGCTCAGATTCACTTATAAATTGAAAAGGCTCAAAAACAATTTTAAAATTCGTGGCTACAATGACAAAAGTCTTTCAACTGCTGAGATACCCTGCCACAAATTATGATCATCACTGTCTTAAATGCCACAACTCGCGGTAATCACTGCCTTAAACCCAATATACCAATACAAATACCAACACTTAAATGGTTTTCAACCAAACTGGATTTCATCACTACCATACACAATAACAGCACAGAAAATAGATTTTCTAAATCATCGCAACCAATGAACATGAGTAAACACGAAACTGAGTGGGGTTATAGAAAACACATCCAATGACCTAGTAAACACAAAACTTGGCTCAGATTAAAAAATCATCACAACCAACGAACCCCGAAATGATTAATCACAACCAGAACCAAACATTAATCACAACACAGAAATGAATATAACTAAGAAATGAACATATTCAGAGAAGTTATCGGCAACTGAAAAGTCTTCAAAATAACAGTGCTAGTTGATGAATCTTTCTGGAGAAAAAAAACGGAATTCTTGGTAAAGTTATCGGTCTGATACATCTGAAAGAGTTGTCATATTCAGAGAAACTACATCTGAAAGAGTTGTCGTACTCAGAGAAGTTATCGGTCTGATACATCTTTCCAGTTATGAGGAAGTGAAAGACCTGTGGAGCCGAAGCCAAATTTGCTGAGAAACATTCTGGTATGGGTGCTCTTGTTCTGCATTCTCGCCATCGGGATTCGATTCGCTTATGTCATTACCTTGGAGACTTCTGCTTCTTCTCCTTTCCGGAAAACGTTAACCTCGTCATTGGATTAGTCCCGCACCATAGGTCCTTGGTCATTATGGTTGTTGACGCTATCAAATCCTCTCCGGCCAAATGAAAGACCTGCGATAAAAGAGTAGAAGATAACATGCTTTCTTTAAGTACTAAAAACAACACACATTTACACAACCATGAAACATAATGGATTGATGCTCATTTATATGCTTGAATCTAACAACCAACCTCATGCACATATGTTGTAGTAATAAGAAAACTATAACAAAAAGCAAAGATAAGTAGAAGTAGAACACTGTGACTTGAACTGAATGGGCTATGTTAAAGAGCAAAAATGTCGGTTCATCAAATCATCAGGAATTGTGTTAAAGAGCAAAAATGTCAGGTCTTCTATGTATCATCAAGAACTATTTAAGCATTTTTGGTGCAGCCCTAATTAGGTACACAAATCCAGACACATGAAATCTGAAACTGGACGAAATGGATTAAACCGAGAACAAGAATTAAATCCAGACACATGAATTCCAGACACATGAAATCCAGACACATGAAACCAGACACACAAATCCAAACATATTTTTTGGTGCATCCCTAATTAGGTACACCTCCAGAAGAGTTAGCTTCAGAACACCAACAAATGGACGAAATGGATTAAACCTAGAACACCCGAATGGACGAAATGGATTACCTTGCTGAGAACTCATCGTCGGAGGGTGCGATGTGAGAAATCACCTTGCTACAGATGTGAACTGAGCTTCCAAATATTAATCGACAAAGATGTACTCACTGGCCCTTCAATGGTAACCATATTCACCTTGTGAAGAACACCGACAGAGCTCTAAACGGCTAAAATAAAATGACACCTAGATATAAACGGCTGAAATAAATCCGAATTAATAACACCCAGATATAAAATGAGACGTACCGTTGAACGGAGGGGCGACGCAGGTAACAACTGCGTAGAGTCTCAATCACGACGATATAGGTAACAATGGTGTAGAGGCTCGTCGATGGCTTGCCATGGCGGTCAAGGAATAGGGCGGGGTTTTGAGCTTCCTTAGAATCAAAAAATCAAGTTTGTAGCAGAACCAAAATCGCAAATACATTGTGAGGGATGGTCGAGTTTGTACCTTCAGAGATGGCTTGCGATTGCGGTGGCTTGAGGTTGCGATGTACACATGCGAAATGAAATCTCTTTGCCGTTTGCAGCGTGAGCTTTGGCGATGGCCCCCAAATCGCAGAGGAGAGATGCCTGCAGTAGTGTTCTTGCTGTATAGAAGAATCAGAGGGATGGGAGGAATCAAGGGGATGGCGGTGCTCTGTGCAATCAAGGGGATGGTGGATACGGCGGTCGGTTATGAACGGTGATAGAGTTGCTCGATTGAATTTTGAAAGAGGAGAGAGTTGCTCGGTTGAATTTTGAAAGAGAAGCCATTGTTGTACTCCCTTGGAGAGAGAGGGCTAGCGTGCTAAAGGAGGGGTGATGTTGGACGATGGGGTTTGGGGGGAAAGTCGTAGAACATTTGGATAAATGGGAGAGAGAGTGAGGCGTTCCATTGTTTGGAATCTCTATGCAAGCATGGGTAAACATGGGTACTGGGACAGTGTGCCCTGTATTGAGCAGTGTACTTCATCGTGCCTGTGTATCATGCGTGTAAGGATTTGTTTCACGGATGGAACAAATCTAATAACCAAAAATATAAGTGACCTAAATCCTGTAAAATATATGTGTGGGTCCATGGGCTGAGGTGTTGTGTTGATGTGTGATGTGGCAAAAAATGTGACTGGGACAGAAAATGTATGACTTGGACATATGAATAATGTGACTGGGACATTTTCCTATTATGTACAATAGATGGTGCCCTTTCGAAGAAGAGATTCGACTTTTCAAAACGTTTCCTGCAACGGTCGTAGCACCCTTTCGTGCGCAAGGGTTTGCATCGAGCAAACGTTTTCCTGTAACGTTCGTACACAGACGGAAACGAATTGGGTTGTGGTTGGGCCGCACGGATTTGGTTGTGGTTGGGCCGCACGGATTTGGTTGTGGTTGGGCCGCACGGATTGGGTTAATCGGTTTGGAACGAAATTTGTCCAAAAAGATTAACTCCAGGCACGAAGGCACATTCCACTAAACCACGGGCCACAGGCCACGGACCACGGACCCGGGACCTGGGACGCGGGGGCGGGCGGTGGCGGCGCGCACGCGTGTGTGCGCGTGTGGGAAAATAAGCGATGCGCACATCACCTTACTTTCCTCTCACTTGGTTGTAACACTAAGTCACACACCATCATAAATAAACCCAACAACCCAACACACATTTCTCAATGTGGGATTTGTACACTTTGAGGGTACTCCCCTCAATCGTCCGGACCAACTTTGCGCGGCAATATCTCATTCATTATTTGATAGATTTTGACAATTCTTTTTCCGGATAGAACTCCTATACTAGGAGTATCCAACGGAACCGAAAACTCCTTAATTGGAAATTAATTCACTCGGGAATTAATTTTACAAAATCCGAAAAAATCACAATTTTTTCCAACAAAACAAACTGATTGTTTTTCTGATTGCTGAATAAACACAAATTGATACTTCTCTGCCGTTTGAGCTTTGAGAATTTAGTGCAGGGTGAAAAGATATTAGAGCTCTGTACAGTGCCAAGCACATTTTGAGAAATTTTAAAAAATGGTTTTTTTTTTGGGACCATTTCATAAAAGGAGACCTGGTAACCACGGTGATGTAAGATAAAAGATAGTATAGTATGGTTTCCAAGACAATGAATTTTGGTGCAATCATTAGAAGTGGGACAGACCTGTTGACAATCCGTTAGAAGTGGCACTGCATTTCTTTTTTGCAGTTGGAGAATCCTCGATACCCAAATCAACTGTCAGAAAGGGGGAAATGTCACCATGATTTCGCTTCCCTGTTGAGCAGCTTGACTTATCTCCGATACCAAGAGAATGATCTGCAAAAATTATTCCAATAGATTTGAAGCAAAATCCTACTCTTTCTTATGTGAGAAACAGATGACAAAAGCCAGAGAACATGAATGTTGCTGAAAAAGATCACAATGTTTGCGCAATAAATCATTTAATTCCACATAAACAAAGGGGAAAAAACTAAGAATGAGAAAAGCTATTTACCATCCTAAAGATTTGGCCCAACCTATAGGAGCTCACAAACCTGAAACAGCATGTGCAGGAGTCCGATAGTGATAGGTTTGCTCAAACTGGTAAAGGAGGTGAGCATAAAGCTTTTGAAGTTGAGTTGGTGACATCGAAACATTGCTTTTTGAGTCCAAGGTAGATGCAACCTCGACCCACTTCCCATCTTTAGTAACCTAAATGTAGAACAAAGCATTAATTACCATCTTTTCAGGAAAAGGTATAACGAAATCACCAAGAAGTTGTTTCTTGAAACACGTACTTTTTCCCGAACAATCAGACATGCTCCTTTTCCTATTGAACAAATCAGTGCACAAATCCAATGAGCTGTACCAGATTACATGTTTCAGACATGCAGGCTGCATCTCATGCTTAAATCTGAACCCCTCTGGTTAATCCCAAGCTTAACTCCTAGCAGTATCTCTCAAACTTAAGGGTACATTCATGATTTTGATAGCACAAAAGCTTACCTCATCATCCATTAAGAATGTTAATTGCGTTGCTCTTCACACAGTAGAATCACAAACCCTCATAACCAATTAGAATTCTAATAAATGGGTTTTTACTGTCCTTTCCTCACTAATAGGATCGGCTGAGGACCTGCACGTCCTTTACTTTAGCACAAATGCTATTTCCTCTCTTTATGAGATTGACAAGATGCAAAAAGACAATAGTGAGTGAAAATTGTTCTATTCTACGTTTGGTTCGCGGATTTCTCAAGTAGGAAAGTGAAAGGAAAGAGAATTACACCAATACCCTTTCACTTTCTTCTCATTTGCATAAGCATAACATAACCAAATAGATTAAAAGATCATTTACCCTCTCAATTCGTTTTATTTACCTGTATTTCTGCTTTTCTTTAAGAATGTAAACATAGATTATTTGAAGATTATCACACGCTGATACACTTCACAGATACAACGGAAAGAAATCTAAATTATAAAAAGAGATATAAAAAGAAAAGAAGAAAATACCCGATGAAATCCTCCAATTTCAGTGACTTCTTTGTAGAACACATACAAGTCCACGCTTGTTTCCCGGAAATTAAAGCTGCCATTTTTGACGCATTTTCTTGAATCAATTTCCACGTATATGTGAGATCATAAAATGGGAGTACGCCAATTCGAATGACAGAAAAAAACATGCTAAACCACTTGAAATATGCATTTATAGAAAATTTCGAGCAGCTAACAATCTCTCTAGTTGTGGCTAAGACAGCGTCTTAGCATCGTTGAGGTCTAATCTTTCATGGAGACGCGCGTGCAAAAACAATGTCAAATAAAACTGAAACGACTCTAGAAGCATCTAGAAGCTGGGTACTCAGACATCAATACCCCTACGAAAATGTGTCCGCATAAAATCTATCCCTATCTCTCCCCTGCAAGTAGTTATTAAGTAAGGAAGTAAATCTTCCATTTCTTTTTCAGCATTTTTTTAGGAACTAAACAGAAGGCCAGTCATTCGGCCAAAAAATACTCTTGAAGCATCTAGAAGCTGGACATCAATACCCTGGCTCCTAGAAATTTGCATAACGTCTCTCTCTCTCTCTCTCGTACGTATGCGCAAATTTGGGGAGTGAATGTCTATACTCACAGGAGACTCAGTCCAGACGACTCGAACAACTTGCAGAGTTTCTCGTAGAAACTATCAACGGACGAGGCCTGGTTAGCAATCTCTTGCGATGCTGAGTTTCTTTCAGCATCGGGATTCGAACCACCGGCGAGGTTGGAACTGTTGATTTCGTCTGCCGGAGCCACATTTCCTGTGTTTGATCCCATTTCGCCTCTCAACAGAGCAACCTTTGCTTCTTCATGTTCATATAGTGCACTGCTAGATTCCAAATGAATTGTATAGGATACAATGCACATCCAAGGGTACAAGAATAAAATAGTTTTTATTTTTTATATTTTATTATATTTGGTGCATTAATTCTAGTCCTTGGATGTGCATTGTATCCCTATACAATTCATTTGGAAGTGTAGAGGAGTTCAACTCCTGCTACACGTACACGGGGTCTGTCTACACGCCCCACGCCCCACGTGTGGACCCCGCGTGTGAACTCCGTGTGGGCCTCACTAAAAATTTGATTTCGGAGTTTTGTTTAAAATATTATATTATACTATTCTATAAAAAATCATCTCAATCGGATAATGTACAAAATTTCCTTAATCGTTTAAATTTTGAAAATATAGTATACACCACATCCCATGTACGTGTAGCATATTTGTATAGTGATCGGTCTCGCTCCCCTGTAGCAGGCCACTTCGGCCGCAATCGACAGCCCCACAAAATGACTATATTTTGTGCAAGTAGAAGTCAAATTAGTCGTTTTAATAGAACGATTTTGTGCATATTTATACAAAACAATGTCATTTTGGCTCCTACTTCGTTTTGTAGAAGCTGCCGGTTGCAACATAAGTGAATAGCTACATGGTAGCCGGGTCGTATAGTGATAGCACAAAGGCAAAACATTGCCAAAGGTACTGTAAAATTTCGAGAGTTAATAGTGTCTTCCGTAATAATTCATGCATTTCGGTACTTATAATGAGTGACGATACTTAATTTGTTTTTTTGTATAACTTGTGTCGATAGTACAATGCGACAAAATAAAAAACGCAATATAATACTCAATGGTACAACGAAATTTCGGATGTTATTAGTGCATTCGGCACTGATTCGTGCATTCTGCACTCATAAAAAATATGTATAAAAATTGTGTAAATAATGTATGTATGAAAATATGTATGAAAATATGAAGTACACACCAAAGTGTTTTGTATAATAAATAAAAATGTGTAAAATATATATATAATTGTGTATAAAAAATGGGGCTCACACCAAGTTATTTTATATAATAGATAATAAGAATGGCAATGGAGCTTGGTGGATGTGGATATTATGATCCTCACCTCTAATTCAAGAACTCCGAAGACTCATTTGTGATCTTTATTCCCATTCTAAACGGGGAACAAAAATTCCTCACCAAAAAATAGGTATTCAAATTCAATATTTTTTAAAAATTGGATATATAAAAAATCATGTAAAAATTATCTCAAATCACAAACCAAAAGTTCTTAAACATAAAAGTTCATCTCCCAAAATATTATAATACCACAAAAAACATTGATTATCTATGAAATTTCAATTTTATATTTCTAAAAAAATAAACCAACAGATAAAAATATAAAATTATATCTGCAAATATATTCTTTATATTTCTCAAACAAATTAACATATAACATTATCAAATCCAATTTGACATCTGTATCTCTCAAAACAAGCCAATAGTTTAACTAATTTGTTAAATTTTATTTGTATGTTTTTTTAGAAAAAGTAAGGAAAGAAAGCCACTTCCAACCTCCAAAAAGAAGAGATCTACAGCCAACCTTTAAGCAAGAACATAAATTTCAATCAAATGAGATTTTCTTTTTAAAAATTCTAGTTTCATTCATTTATACCTAGAATATCCATGTTGGCGAATCTGATAACTTTATCAATTCCAATTTGTTTTTTTTTTTGTATCTTTCAAAATAAGTTACTAGTTAAAGTTATTTGTTTGTTCTTTGTATTTACAACTTTTTATTTTCATAAAATAAACTAATGGCTAAACTTATCACTTTATTTCTAATTTGTGTATTTTTTAAAACAAGCCAATGGATAGAATTATCTGTGCATGGATAAAAATTATTCCGCTTGATGTTCTTTGACTTTGTTTGTTGACTGGATTCTTTCTGTGATTTCTTCTGTGATTCTTTCTGTACTTCTTTCTTCCTTTTTAAAACTGAAATGATTGTAATGATTGTTTGTTTGCCAACGGAAGTGATTATGTAGTATATAAAAACAAACCAATCACAGGTGCACGTGTAGTGGAGAGAGAGAATAAGAGAAAATCAGTGGCACAACAACAAATATATAGTGGAAAACTACATAGGCATCAATTGATCCCTATGCAGAAAAACCACTATCCTAGTCTACGGTTTCACTAGAAATAGAAAATGTTTAGAATACAAGAGTTACCGAACTTCACCAAGCTCACCTAGCTCCTATCCAAAGCTCCCTGAGCCCCTTCTGCTATCCTCCAGCTATTCCATAGTACCCGACTGATTTCCGACTCTCGATGAGCTCCGAAGTGCTTCGGCCAATGTAGACAAGGCAAGACAAACCAACAAACGATAGGAATCGCAAAAACAATACTAGACACAAAGTCTAGAGGAGTGACTAACAAAAGAGTACAAATAAGCACTATGAAAAGTGCCAAACTCCAATGCACAATGAATAGATGATTCAAGGCAATTAAGCCCAAAAAATTATTTCCTAAGGGAATGTTCAAGTGAAAATCACACAATGAGTATGTTTGAAATTAAGATCAATATATCCAAGGAGAATGAATTCTCCAAAACATACATCAACAACAATCTCAATGGAAATAGGGTCAAGCACTAATGTGCACAACACAAACCCTACAAGAGATTGAATATTCTAGGTGAAATCTCAACAACAAGAATGTTTTAAGGAACAAAGCACAAGGCTTTGAATGAAAACCCAATGAGATCAAGCACACCTACAAAACCTAGTTTCTCTAGAAGTTTAGCAAGAACCAAGGAATCAAAACAAATGATTCACAAACAACTCTTCAAGGTACAAAGAGAAAACTCAAGCAAACAAACTCTTGCAAATAAGAAAAATCTAGAAACCTAGATCAAGACTTAATTGAAAGTCTAAAAACTCAAACAAAACCTCCTTATATGAAAATATATATGTATAGATAATCTTAAATAAATAACAAGAAGAGATTGAGAGAGAAGCAAGAGAGGAATAGAGAAAATCAAACCAACAAAGAGTTCTTGATGATCAATCTCTATAGAGCAGCC
>NMUG010010966.1:0-10779 GCA_002855965.1 Monotropa hypopitys
TAGGTACCTCCTCTGGGCTTTGAGTCCCCGGGCCGGAGAGAGCCCCAGAGAGGCACTGCCGTCGGCTCTGATCTGTTCGGCCGCCTGCTGGCGGGTCTGAGCGGTGGTCCTCCTGGAGGAGGTCGTGGCTCCGGCCTCCTTTTAGTTCGGATCCCAACAACTACTAACATGAGAAACATCAAATCAAAGCATATCCTTAAGGATTTAAACTTGCTTAATTTAAAAATTGCTTATAAACAAAATTGGGTTTGCCTAATCACCTCAAGGGTTTGCCGTGCTAAGGACTTACTGAACAGAGGAATATAAAAGTGCTTTGGTCATTTTGGGTGTGCGACAAGGCCTTAGGAAGGGTTCCTGAGCTGTTGTTAAGGCGACAAAGACCTTTGGTGGTCCTGTCAAGCTAAAAGGATGCACTGCCGAGCAGGAAAAAGTATGACAAATATCCTTTATGGGTTTTGCCGAGCAAGTCTGGCTGAAGGCCTTATGTTTAAAATCATATAAGAATGATGGAGTGGTTACCTATTGCCGAAGAGTCAAAGTCCGGAAAGTTTGACTTTCTAAGCAATCAATAGTCACTAGGAATCTGAGGGAACATATGTCGAGTGGGGACAGAGGCTAGATGCTCGGAATGGTGCTTGTCGAGCACTGGGAGGTTGCGAAAGAGTTGACCGAGCAAGTATAAATGGAAAACTACTTGGAGAACAACTATCGAGTTGTTACTTGGCCAGACGGAGGTTGATCATAATATAATTTGGATGGATGAGAGTTTGAATATCTTTAAAGCACCGAGAAGGGTTGTTGGGATGAAATGAATGCCACATGGTTTCTTTTATAGGATCAAATAGGGTAGTTGGCCTCATTAAATGCTCATAAATGCCCTGTGCTGAGCTGCCGACCAACCGCCTGCCGACCGCCTGTCACGTCAACTTTATGCGGTCTTTTAGCCACCCAACCACCAACATGATGGCTAACGTGATCGAGCTGTTACACTTAGCCCATGTCTATTTCCAAAATTTGAACCAAATTACTCTGATTTTATCATGTTGACCTCTGATTTCATTTATTTTTTCTGTTTTAGACCCAGAATTCATTATAATGCCAAATTAAACTATAAATACATTTCAAAAAATCTCTAAAAATCCCAAAAAAAAGTATTTTCATCTAATAGTTACATCTTATGCATATTTTATCGGGTCGGGGCCTCAAACGTTATCAAATGAAATAGTTATCCAATTGTTGTGGCAACAAATGGTTATCCAAAGATGAAATGTGGAATAAAATAAAGTGAGTGGTCTTTATGTCTGTGTTTGGACGTTATCGTCCTACAGCAAGCGGACGCGTTTGCTAGATGGTGTCGTTATCGGTTGGACTCCGGTAAGTCCAGTGTGACACAACAATATCGTGGAGTGCCCATCGACCATCGAGTGATGTCAATGGAAATGTGATAGATAGAGCTGTTATCAGCTAGACTCCAGTAAGCCAGGTGTTGCAGAACAATACCATGGAGTAATCATTGAACGACGAGCGATACCTTGACATTAATGATTAAATGAAAGAATTAACAAAGTGTATGTTAAAGTTTTATTTAACACATATTGCTTATTTCTTGTGTGTACCTTATACTCGTGTTCTTATAGTTTTACGATACGTTTCTCTTGTATCTAACGAACTCCTGAATTTTCTTGTTGTATTTATACTTGTAAAATCTAGGTGCAGATCATAGTTGATTGGTCAACTACATCATCAAGGCCACGTGACACTTTTGACGGGGTATGTTATGGTCATTAGAAGTTTGTTAGTTTTAAGGTCTATGTTGAACCTTATGTGTAGGGAAAACAAATTGTAATATAGGGGATCTTGTTTTTATCACGTAAATAGTTATGGGGTGTTTTGTGTATTACATATGGCCAATGTTTGTTGTTTAAAAATTTGTGGAGAAATGGTAAGTGATGAATAAATGTTTATGATAGGTATTATTGGGAATTGGATTTTATGGGACGCACTCCATATCATCAAGATTGATTATTCTACCTTGGTGGTATGGGGTGTGACATGGTCGACAATGCCACTGAATGTCTCCCATAACCACTCAAACATCATCACCACTCTGTCAAGTGCCTCCCGAGCATCATCCTCTATCGTACCTATCGTCGCCTGCATTAATGCCACGAGATCAACACTGACTGACGACTGAACAACCAAACTAGTAACACTAATACCCAAAAGCTATTGTACATCATTGAGGGTAATCCCTATCTCCCCAAACCCAAAAGTGGAAGGCGTTGGTGTCAAGATGCCAACACTCGACCAAGGAAGAAACTAAATACCCAGTTTGTAGAAACAATACGTTAAGACAACAAATAAGGACCCCAAACCAGACTTGTGCAATATGTCTCGAAAGGATATTAGAGTCCAATATCTCAACCCAACACTTCCTCAAGGTGCCAAAATGTGAGTGCACCTTGAGGAGAGGCCTACCTCCCCTGCCATATCACCTCGGCAACGTGCGTGCTGAAGTTGAAAAGAAACTAAGGTATAGTGCACCAACAATGTCCTGGCCTGTTGAGCGGCTAGTATAAGGGATGCCAGATGCCGGGGTAGGAAGAGGAGTACCAACCTCGACAACAGCCCGTGGACATATGCAAGGAGAAGGGTCAGAAGTATGAACACTTGCTACGGTCCTCCTACGCTTGTCAAAAGCCGTGGTGCAGAGCGAATGATCCATATCCTACAAAACACGACATTGCACATATTAAATATCCAATTGCAATGGAAATTACAAAATAAAACATTGAGTAATGATTGGAAGTAAACCTAAAATTAATATTAAGTAGTGTTTGGAAGTAAATCTAAATTTAAGATTAGGTAGTGTTTGGAAGTAAATCTAAAATAGAGCATTAAGTACCAATATATATTTAGTACCTTTTAACTACGACATTAACATTTCTTAGAAGTCTTACTTTTTTGGGTCTTTAAGTTTATATTGTTCAATTTATATTAGTTTTTTGCATACAAATGAAGGAATACATGATTTACAAAAATGTGACATTTGATGTTAAAGTTTTAAAATTGGGGTCACCCATGATGCCAATATTTTTAAATGAGGCATATAAGATGCCATTTTTTACAATTAATGTAAATTTCTATATGCAAATTTAGATATGAAGTTGCAACATTGCGAATGTTAAAGTATATGACATGTATATAAATGTAGGTTCCTTGGCAACACGGGCAAAGATTATCTCTAAATCAATGGAATTGTTTAAAAACAACCTATTCGAAATGGTTGGGCATCTGATTATAACTTCTGAAAACAAGATTGCGTGTTGGAATTGAATATTCAAAGTAATCTTAGTTATTAAAAAATGAACATTCGAAATCTTCACTACATCTCGGAACTAAATATTCGAAAATGTACCAAATTTTCGAATTTTAATAACCGAAGTTAAATCCACAGACCTTATGAACCTAGAAGAAACCTCTTCAATTTGGACATACATTTCCAAAAAATCAAGCATATCTGAATGAGCAGTTCTCTAATTTTTTGGTTTAATTCAATCAAACGTTCACAACTTTAGAACTCATATGTTCACAATTTTTTCATATTTTTGCAAATATTTCACGTAAACTACAACACTAGTCATTCAATTTAAAACTCATACGACCCATATTTCAACTAAACGATAAATCTATTGACTTTAAAACAAAATTTACCTCGAGTTATGACGAGTGAGAGAAACGTATGCACAAGAGTGGTCATAGTGGTTCGAGTCTGAGAGCCAGAGAGGCGAGATGCATATCTCGATTTGCAAGGAATGTTCGAGTTCGTGGGCGTAGTGGTCGTGAATCGGAAATGCATAGAAGAGGGAGAATGAAGGATTCAAAGGGCAAAGGGATCGCAAGGGCAAATTGGTCAATTTACTTTGAGTTACATTAGGAGCATTTTGGGTATTAACAAAAAAACATAGTGTGTTGTATTTAGAGGTGAGGTAAAAAGATTTTTTTTGTGTGTAGTAAATTGTATTTAGAAACAAATGGGTTGGAAATAGAATTTCCCGTTGCAGAAACGGAGACGCATGAAAGAGATACCAACATCGGATCGACGGAGTGTATACATACAGAGAGTCGGGGATAGAGATTTCCGTGAGATTCTACAAAAAGAGGGAAAGATGGTCGGTCACGGCCTAGAGGTGGCGAAGACGGTGTTGGAGGTGGCAGACGTGGCTTGGACCGCCGTGGAATGTTGCCACCACCGCCATCGCGACCATCACGAGCAGAACACTTCCGAAGAGTGCAACCCTAACCCTTCGGAGGAGGAAAAACTGGAGACCCTGAGATCTGAGAATCTCCGTCTGAGGAACTTGCTCGAACAGAACCTCAAGCTCCTTCAGAATCTCTCCGGATCTCCTTGTTTATTTGAGCATCGTCCTTCCGATGTACGCAAAATCACCTCTAATTTTTTTAAATAATTTTATTCGGTATCTATCTGTGTTATGTTTGTATATTGGAGTTCCGGTTATTTTGGCAAGTTCTTATTACTGAAGAAAAAACACCAATAATAAAAGGCTATTGGTATAGCCTTGAGAGCTTAACCAGACCTAGCAGAGGAAATGGCCCTACCAAGTTCTAAAGACAACCAACAGAAAACTCAAAAAAACACCAGAACTAATGCGACAGGACTAATTTCCATCGTCTAGGAATATTCTAAACATACCCCAACAGTATCTGAACCTAATGATGTCATTAGTGGGACAGATTTTCCTCCAGGTAGCCATACAGTCCCTCAGGTCCTTAGCAATTCTGAATAAGACCCCTTCAGCATCAAGGCCTTTGTGGTAGTGTTTTGTGTCCACAGTTTTTAGAGCATATTTCAATCTTCTCAGCTTGATGCTCACGTCGAGCATACGGTTTTTTCTCACTGGAGAAGTCTAAGATTCATAGAGTATGTCTTTGAAGGTAACATGTGACATCCAAAAATTAAATAACCTGAATGGTCTTCTATGTACATTAGGAACCACAGTAGTAACAGTAGGGCAACGATCAGAGAACCCAGGGGCATGAAAAACAGATCTTGAAATATCATTTGCTCCACCACTCCCCACAGTAATTAGAGTAGCTGCATCTGTGCTAAGAGCCAAATGCAACAGTAACTTCCACCACAGGCACAACCAAACTAACATCACCCACTCCAACAATACTTTGGTTATTATTCTTAGAGCGAGCCCCTTCAAAGTGACCAAAGTCCTGGCAGATGGTAGACTAAAGAGGTTTCCAAGGTACTTGACCCCAAAAAGCATATTGGTGTCAATCTTATCGGTTTTAATGAAGATCAAGGTAATCAGTTGGAATGTGATGGAGCTTAATGATGGGAATAAAAAGGTCTACGGTGAGGATGTCTATTAAGGAGTGGAGGGCGGATGCGTTTTTTTTTTGCACGAGACGAAGATGTGTAGTGTTGAGGGAGGTGGTGAGGGATGTTTGGGGAGGTAGATGGGTAACATGAATTCATCTAGACGCGGAAGGAGCATCAGGAGGCATTTTGATTATGTGGGATATGAGGGTGGTGGAGATGTTGGAGAGCGAGGTTGGAGGTTTCTCTGCTTCGTGTTTATTCAGGTAGGTGGAGGATGTTTTTTTGTGGGTCTTTATAGGGGTTTATGGCCAATGCTTAATGATTCGATGACAGATTTCTGGGAGGAGATGGAGATAGTTGCATTTAGAAGGGGTGCTCCTTGTTGTGTGAGGGGTGATTTCAATGCGGTGAGGTTTCTCGTGGAACGGTTGAGTTGAATTGTGCTCAGTGGGGCTATGAGGAGGTTTTCTGTATTTTTGTTGGAGCAGGATTTGATGGATTTACCTTTGTTTTGTGGCCGGTTTACTTATTGTGATTCTAATGCGGAACCGTCCTTGTCCAAGATTGATAGATTTCTTATATTTGCAGCAGAGTACAGACATGCATTTTAACTAATAGGCAACATAACTATACCTTCAAACCAACAATAGCAAGTAATACAAGTTCATTGTCGGGTATTTCCCAATGAGCTAGTTTCTCGTCAATAGTTGGAACATCACCCCTCCCACAAGATTTATAAGCAGTCAATGATTCTTGATTCTCATATTTCAGTATACCACGATAGCCCAAATGCAATAGAGAACACATGAAAGTCGTGGTGTGTGGATAAGGCGCGCCTTATCCTGCGCCTTGCGCCTCAACGCTGAGGCGCGCGCCTCACGTGCGCCTTATTACATCGCCTCGCCTCGAACCACCTGAGGCGCTACAGTTGTGCCCCGCCGCGCCTCGTGCCTAGACGTGCGCCTTTTGAGGTATTCTCAGATCATAAGAGCCTTAAATATCTCTTCACTCAGAAGGAGCTTAACTTACACCAACGAAGGTGAATGTAGCATTTGAAGGATTACGACTTTGATTTGCAGTACCATCCTCGTAAGGACAACGTTGTTGCGGATGCATTGAGTATGGAGTCTTCTCATTTGGCCAGTTTGGCCATTCATGATTTGAAATTGGTTAGTGATCTCCAACCTTATCTTGTTTATTCTGAGGAGGTTAGCCTTCAAGCTACCTTGTGCCATATGACCATTCATTCTTCATTATCTCAAAGGGTCATAGAGGCACAAGCTAGTGATGAAGAGGCTGCAGTCTATCGTTCTAAGTTTCTTGCTGGTGAGGCTAGTCCTAGATGGATGACCTATGCTGATATGGGTATTCATTTTTATGGTCGGTTGTTTGTTCCTACTTCTTGCCGGGAGGTAATACTCCAGGAGTTTCATCATTCACCTTTTGCCGTTCATCCTGGTGACACCAAGATGTATCATGACCTTCGTCGTCAGTTTTGGTGGCCGGGGATGAAACAAGATGTTACTATGTTTGTGGCAGGATGCTTTACTTGTCAACAAGTTAAGGCCGAGCACCAGAGACCTGCTGGATTGCTACAACCTTTGCCTGTGCCTGAATGGAAGTGGGAGCATGTGACCACTGATTTTGTGACCGATTTGTCGAAAGCACCGGGTGAATTTGACGTTATTTGGGTTATTGTAGACCATTTAACGAAGTCTGCACACTTCTTGCCCATTCATATTACTCAGTCTTTGGACTCTTTGAATAAGATGTACATCCGTGAGATTATTCGATTGCATGATGCCTCGTCATCTATTATTTCGGATCGGGATTCTCGTTTCACTAAAAGATTTTGGCGTAGCTTGCAGGCTGCCATGAGTACCAATCTTGTATTCAGCATAACATTTCATCCACAAACTGATGGTCAGTCGGAGCATACCATTCAGATTTTGGAGGATATGCTTCGTGCTTGCGTTCTTGATTATGGTGGTAGTTGGGTTCACCACCATCCTTTGGTTGAATTTGCCTACAACAACAGTTATCAATCGAGTATCGGTATGGCACCTTTTGAGGCTTTGTATGGTTGGCCATGTAAATTTCCTGTTTGTTGGTTGGAAGTTGGTGAGTCTGTAGTTTTTGATCCCGAGGCAACTCACCAGACTACTAAGCAAATCAAGTTGATTCGCCAACGATTGCTTTTGGTACAGAATAGACATAAGAGTTATGCCGACTGTCGTCGTCGTCCTTTGTCCTTTGATGTTGGTGATCATGTATTCCTCAAAGTTTCACCTCGAAGAGGTATTTCTCGCTTTGGGAAGAAGGATAAGCTTACTTCCCGATATATCGGTCCTTTTGATATCATAGAGAAGATTGGTGAAGTGGCCTATCGGTTGGCATTGCCGGCCAATATTTCTGATGTCCATGATGTGTTCTATGTGTCGATGTTAAGAAAGTACGAGTCGGATCCTTCACATGTGATCAATTGGGATAATGTGGAGTTGGAGGCCGACGTATCTTATAAAGAGCGATCTATCCGTGTTCTTGATTCTAGGGAGCAAGTTTTGCGATGCAAAACTATCCCTCTTGTGAAAATTTTATGGTCTAATCATGGCATTGAGGAAGCCACTTGGGAACGAGAAGAGGAAATGAGGGCTAAATACCCCGATTTGTTTTGATTCTTGTTGTATTTCTCTTCTCTTGTGTCATATTGTATTGTAATCCTTCTCGGTGTTGTCTCTGTTGTACCTCTACCCTATGCAATTTTGAGGATGAAATTCTTTTAAGAGGTATGAAATGTAATTGTTGAGAATTTTATAAAATGATTCTTGAAATTTTAATTCCATTTCTTAGATTTTGGTTGATTTATAATCCCAAAGTCCTTATTTGGTTGATGAAATGGTGAAGTCTTGGAAGTCGTAGAGGATTTAATTCTGAGACCAACGCAATTTGAATCGTATCAATCGAAGTTCGGACGAAGAAGTTGTGTCCAAAATACTCCCACCAGTCTCTAAACTGTTTAGCAGAGGTACCCGTAACAGGTTTCACCCTTACCCGTAACCGGTTCCCCTACCTTAGCTTCAAGGGAAGAAGGGCAACAGAAGCATCCGCAACAAGTTTCCAATGTGGCCGCGTAATCGATTTCCCCCTCCCGCGAAACCGATATCCGGAAGGGAAACCGCAAAGGGGAGTTGGTCAGAGGTAACCAAAACGGTTTCCCTCCCCTCCGTAAATGGTTTCGGATCTGTCGGACAAAAACCTGACGATGTTTAATGAAGGACATTTTTGTCATTTCCAGGGTTGTATACACGCCCTAATATGGAGGAGACCCCCCATTTTGGTTCAGAACACACTCTCTCTTCCGTCTCTCTATCTCTATCTCTCTATCCTCTCCTAAATCTCTCTCTCCCTTCTCTCTAAAACCCTTGCAGATTTGTTGAGCTTTGAAGGTGTCACGACCCATCCCAATTTCGAGATGAATCCATGACCGGCCAACGAGCAAGCTCGCAAAGGCCTAGGATAAAAGAGTTGAGGAATCCATACAACAAATAATAAAATGCGGAAGCGAGTGAACAATCCAGAACAGTGCATCGATTTCCACTAAAAGAACTTCATTACAATAAAGCAGGCACAACGGGCCTATACATCAGGGAAAAGGAGAGATAAAACATCAAGATAACTAGGCTGCTTCGAAGCTATTCCTCAATATGACCTGAAAAAGGTTTTAGAAAAACACATAAGCCAAAGCTAGAGTGAATCAATATATAACATTTTACAAGTTTCATGGATTTACAGTACTCAATCGTAAAATAGTTTTGTATAGCAATCATTGGTATAATCTGTGTTGCATTCTTTAATTTGGAAATAGTAACTCGTACCAAGGACTCAACCTGCCTTAATACCTTCCCCAGGGACTAACTCTTGCTCTAGAGGCATCACCGGGGAACTAATTCTTTCCCCAGTGGCATCACCGGGGAACTAACTCTTGCCCCAATGGCATCACCCACAATGAGTGGTACTAGCGTCTTTGCGCTTAAGGATCCCGCCCGTAGGCTTTTCATCATAATCTGCTCGTAGGCTGCTCAAGCATCTGCTGTATGCCCATTATATCAAGCTTTTGAATTATTGAAGTACTTTGCCATTTTATGATTTTACAGTGTGATAGTTGTGCCTTTTTGGCCGTATGATCATGTTGTTCTGTTTCATCTCCATTTCAGTTATATATACTGTCGTTCGAAATTGACCGTTCGATCCATGTAAAGAAAGAGTTGGTGCTTCATTTCGTTTTCTCAAACAAGTGATAATATAATGATTTTCATAAACACATTTGCAAAGAAAATGAGCATCTTTGAAAAGTACGAGTAAATATGGTATATAGAGATTCACCTGAATGTGGTAGGATTTTCTTGACTTGATTTCTAAAGTGGTGTTGGACTCGAATCTGCCAAAACATAAGACTAATGAATTTCTAGCCAACTATTCTGCCGTACAGAGCTAATAGCCGAAGCTTGGCTTCTGGCCGAAGGCCTAAGTGGTCAGAGGTCTGGGCTTCTGTTGAAACAGAAATCAGCCGAAGGTGTACTGTTCGTTTTATTCGAAGGCTTGACTGAACTGACGGGTCCTCTGCCGAGATGCCGAAGGAACATGCAAGTGCGGGAAAAAGTGCTTGGGATGCTAAGGCTGGTCGAAATGATTGCTAAGGCACTCCTAAGGTCTCAGGGCTAAATGCTCGAACTGTTGGAGGTGTAGCCGAGCTTAAAAGCTAAGCCTTCTAAATGGCGGACTGTCCTTTGCCGAGCACTTGTGCTCCGACAGCTTAGGACGTCGGCAGTGGTACGGGAAGGGTCAGAGATGTTCTGGGATAGTCCGAACAGGTCATCCGAGCTGAAAATGGTTCAGCCGGAGGGTCAAGGGATGCCCGAACTGATTATAGTTAAGTGCCGCGCATTTGGCGTTTCTGCCGAGTTGAAAAAGGATTCTGGGGTGCTTAAGAGTTTATTTACCTGAGAGCTTCTGGTCTGGGTGGTTGCCGAGCTGAAGGTAAGCCCAAAGGGTCAGTTCGGCTAGACTGATACTTGCTGAAAAACTTTTTTGCTCGGGTGGTGTTCGACAAGGAGCTGGCCGAACACTGTAGGGTATGGAAATGCTTGTCCGAGTGATTGGACAAGTAAAGACTTTATGTTGTGGTCGATCGGTGGAGTTGCAGAACGGAGGAGTGTCCGGACAACTTCTAGAGAGAGAAACGGAGGGTAATATGCTCGGGGAGAAGTGTGGTGTGAAGTTTGAAGGGTCTTGGTGCCTCTATTTATAGGCCTGAGGGAAGGGGGGTCGTTTTGGCACCAAAAGGATTCTGACTGACCAGCCCACCTGATTTTCTGGCAGCTGCAGCTTTTAGCCGTGTGCCGTTTGTCCGGTTGTGGTATCAGTTG
>NMUG010010967.1:0-10778 GCA_002855965.1 Monotropa hypopitys
TTCTAATATTTTCTTAAATAATGCAAATTATCATTAAATTTATGTAAATCAATAAAAAATAAATTAACATGACACAAAAATTACATAAAATGACAAAAAACAACCTTAACTGAAAATAAAAAATGAGAAATATTATTAATGTAAAGTAAATTTATTTATAAAATTGCAAATATTAAATAAAAATATTGAATAAATATTAAAAATTTCGAGACGGGTTTTTCCGGGGCGGGGGAACATCAACCCGAAACCTCCCCGAAACACATCGGGTTTTTAAATCCCTCTCCCTAACCCTACCCGATACCCGAAGTTTTGAAAAAAACCATGTTCGATCGGGGCGGGGCGGGGCGGGACAAATTGCCATCCCTAGCGCCACTTCAAAAGAATGACAGTTGGACATATCCGGTTAGTGGAATGATAGTGTTTTAGATCCCGGGAGCTCTGCCCACTTTCGCTGTGTGGATGAAGCAGTCAGAGCTAGGGGCAATTGCGGTGAGGATAATCAGGATTGCCACGTGTCAGGGACTGAATTACTTTATCCCAGCATCAGGTGGAAGCTCGGCTCCATATGCCACATAATGAGCGTCCCGCGCTGGACATGATCAGGTCGACCTTGTGTGGAGGTAAACATCTGTTCAATGTGGCTACCAGTTGTCATGTGCGGCGCCCTAGATCCCTCGATGATACAGCCAGCCATGTATCCAACAGTACCCCCGCACTACGGATTAGGCTGGCAATGTGCGGCTAACATCCAGGTAGTTGGCAGGTAGTTGTTCAGGAACACATGAGCACGATCGTAAGGGATACAGCTAACCACTTACCGTGACCAGCATCTCCGCTGTACAGATCACACTGGCCCTGCGCGGGTAGCATCCTCACAGTACAGGGAGCAATCCCCCCAGTAGCACGTGCCCCCCAGTAGTACCCGCTGTGCAGATTAGGTCGGCCATGTGCGACCGACATCCATCAGTGCGACATCCAATGGAGAAGTGCAGGAAGGGGTGACAGACGAGGCGTGCACGTGTCGGTCAGTCAGAGAACAGTGCAAAGCATGCGTGTCAGACTTCCCCTTCCCAAGGGAATATTCAGAGCCCCGAGATTAGTGGAAAGGTGTGCCGACATTCTTTCTTATCGGAGAATGTGACACACACCTGTCAGATGGCACCAGACACGAGGAAAAAGGACGAGGAGTCATAGGAAGATTTCGTTTCCAGCAAAGAGACTGGAAACCCGAAAGGAGAGGAGTATATAAGCGGTAGTTAGACCACAGGTGAACGGTACATGACATTTTGCTCCCATACTCTTTTGTGCTTATAGTTTTTTTTTGTTTCTTCGATGAGGACTAACTTAGTCATCAGAGAGTCTTTCGACCGCTAGAGACAGGAGGTCTTCTAACAGTTTCTGTGAGCACATGACTAGACAGGGTTGAAGCAGATTGACAAGGCCTCAGAGTCCAGATATTCAGTTGTTTATCGGCAAAGATAGTACCGAGTATTTTACCTTTGCACACGTTTAATTCATTTAATAAATGAATCGAACTCAAACGAATTCTTACCAAATCGAGCATTGAATAATTCAGTCCATTTACGGCCCCATATTTAAATAGTTTGGAGATAAAAGTGGTAAAACCCATAAATTCGAGTAAAAGAATAACGACTTTTAAGAGATTTCTCTGAAATTTTGATTGAGAGGAAAAATTAGCATCTTATTCGAAGGTTTGACCCTTCATCAAAGAAATATAGTGATAAATTTGACTCTTCAGCAAAGAATTACCCTTTGCCCGCCAAGATATCGTGGTAATTGATTTGAAACAGCATCTCCCTCCTACTCTTCCATTAACACACACACTTCCTCTACATCGGCCGCCACCAACGCAAGAGTTCGCTCAGCAAGCTTTCATCGCTCACCGGAGGCCACCAGCAGCATCAAATCTTCATCGTCACCGGTCAGTTCATCTTCCACACATTTCTCTCTCGATTCTCCTAAGTATTAATTGCTCATACATTTACTGACATATCGCTAGTTATGGTGATTGACGTCTCTTATTTTCAATGTCCGGTTAAGCTCCAATTCCTAGGTTTCACATGCTCTTTACGCCGTACAGGTGTTATTAGATGAATTCGCATTTGTAATTTTTGTTTAACGTTTCAGCAAATTTAAAATTTGGGCCTATCGGTTCACAATATTTATATGCATAGAGCGCCGATTTTATCATTTAATCTGCTTTTCATCAAACGAAAGAGTAGCTTGTGGTCACCGGGAAATGCTGGATTGTGTATAATACGAAGACCGATGATTGCCATTTAAATATCTTACTGAGTTTCTACAAACTGCACTATTAGTCTTTTCAGCCCATATTACATGTTTGTCAGAAGATAGCTGCAAATACGAGGCATGCATTACTTGCAGTCCACATTCACTGCATGTTAAATCAGTGATCAATCACATCATTACTTTGGGACCCCAGTGTTGTATTTGTCTTGAATTGCTCTCTTCTTTGTTGGTTCAGTTAAAGGTTGTGATTATAGGGGCACGGGTACCATGATGCAATGGCATGGAAGTTGGTAAGCTGTATGAGCTGATGTAACGATCCACCCCCGCTCTGCACAATATTGTCTGTTTTGGTCATCAAGTCCCAGTGGACTTCCCAGGTTAGACTACTCTAGAACGATCACACTTAACTAAAAAGTTTCAATGGGACTTGACGGCCAAATCGGACAATATTGTGTAGGGCGGGGCGGGTCGTTACAGCTGATGACCAACGGAGATTATGCAAGGCAAGAGCAATGAATGATGTGTTATAGTATACTGTCCCCTCTTGTATACACCATGCACATTTCCTTTCATTTTTCATAGTTAGCCATTCACTGCTTCGGGTTTTTTTCGTATCACCTTGTTACTATGTTGTCCTGAATTACTTGCTGACTACAATTGCTTTCTTTAGGATTTCTGATGGCCAATGATGCTATGAGCAGAATTATATATGGCAAGTTGCTGTTTCTGGATGCATTCTTTGAGTGCGGAACCCAAGGCATCATTTGGCAAAAATGTTAAGTAATGACGAAGGAAAACCACACGAGGCAAGCCGGTAATTGTATTATGTAATATTCTATTTCTTTTGACTTTTATTTATTTGGTCTTGTTTCTATTTGTGGTTGATATGCAGTGGTGGCAATTCAGTTGGAGGTTCTAAATGTGTTGATAAACCTCCTAAAGTTAACTGGTTGCAACATGCTAATGCACATGATGGGTTTTCGACCCAAAACGAGTTCTTGAGTTCACATTTTCTTTTCTCATTGTCAAAACAAAAACCACATACTGACGAATACACAAATTCTAGGTATGTTGCTATTGATGTTTATTATCCTCATTGCTTGTTTGTTATTCGTTCCATTCTCTTGCCTGCTGAAAATTTATAATTTGTGATTTCCCTTGTGCCTCTAGCTTTTTTTTTGGAATGCTCTCCAAATTATTAACGAGGAACTTTGTTCCACTCCTTGCCAGTTTTTTGGCAATTGCATCCTTATGGTTTGAGAGTGCAAAATACCATTTTTACGATTATAATTTTTTTGTTCTGATTCTTTTTTCGTCTACCATTCTCTTTTGCAGATTCATTCACCGCGTCTTTATCTCAAATCTGTCTTGCTATCTCATCACGGCCTAAGAAACTACTAAATTTCCAGTCCTAGATCTACACCTAAATCCGTAAACAAAGAATTTTTTTTCCCGGCACTGAATGCAGCAACTAAAGTTTATAATTGCAACTCTTTCTTGTTCTTTTTACTTTTTCAATCTGCAGCAGTTTAAAGAAATATTTTCTTCGATTTAACCGAGTTTTTATAAGTCATATGGTATCAAAATCGATCAATAATTGCATCCTTTTGTCTCATTATTTTTTCCTCCCTTCTCTTTAGGTTGATGGCTTGTCAAGGTCTGAATCTTCAAAGAGTGCAGAGCCTGCAAGTTGATAAGGTGTGAATACTATTAGGAGTTTTGAGGGCTAGGTTTGCGAACCAGTTGGTTACTTAGCTAATTGGAATACTTTGCTTTCCATGCCACTTTTTAAGATATTATTTATTTATCATCTAGTGTATTTCGTTAATATGCCGATTTTGTGACGATATTGTAATCTGTACAGTTATTAACATTTTACGTGTATGGCTTGATGGTATCTATTTCACTTTCTTCTCTCCACTATCTCATGTACCTACTTTTCAACTATATAATCATTTTATCACATTGGAAACACAGTACATTCGTCCATTTTTTGGTTGACTTTAAGCGACACAAATTAAAAAAAAAAAGACACGGTTGGTGTCGCTGGTGTTATGATAAATTTCTCATTCTCTTGGCAGGCTTGGCAAGTTCTTTCCGGTGGTCAATTGTCTTGCAGAAACTATGTAAAACCCGGAAAAACTGTACCAGTTGTTAAGGATGTCAATATTAAATCATCACAGAATGTCGGAAGAACTGCTCAGCAAAGCCCATCTGACACACAGAACAATTTTTCAGGACATATGCAAATGCACGAAAACTCAAGGGGAACAAATGCCAAACTTATTAGTCAATCCGCAAAGTGCATGGGAACTTCTTTTCCATTTCATCCTAGTGAAGTGGATGAAGCTGGGAAGGTTCCAAGGGGACACAATGAGGGGTACAGATCAACGGTCAACAGCTTCCATGAACGAAGAAGAAATGATATTTTCAGCAGTCATGTGGTGCATACAAGCCAAGCTAATGGTTCTGGGGGAATATCACCTGACTGTATGGATGATGATGACATACTTGAGGTAATACATTACTTTAGCTTGTGACTTGACTCGGGGTAGAGAATCAAATATAAACCAATTTTCACAGGAACATAATTATTGAGGCAAACTTCACAAAAATCATTCAAGTTAGGACTATCAAGTTAGTTCCATGTTGAATATGGAATCAACTCAATTGACCGTCTCAGTGCACAACTGTGTTATAGACAACAGGCTAAAGACTTGGCCCAGTTTCAGCGAATCAATTGCATTCTGATTTATAAAAAGATGGATAAGACATGCCATTTAGTACACGACTCCACGGTTCATGTTGTTGTATTTAGCCAACCTTAGCATTGATTTCGCTGTAGTATTTGTTTTATAATACTAGAAAATAGGATTTGAAGACATCGCCATGTCTTTTGCGATGTACAAATATGTTTCTAATTCTGAGCATAAGTTTGTGTATCCCACCATGAACTTTGTCTTTCAGAATATTGACGTGGACCAAATAGTTTCGGAACACTACCAATCAACTTGCACACCTCAACCATCAATTTCAAAGCTTCCACCTATCACTCCAACTGTAGATAGAAACCATGCTGCGAGAAATGAGGAGACACGTTTGCCATCGGAATTGTGCTTGAACTGCAATCATGGTTTTATGGTATGTATAGTTTTTCTGTTATTAGTTATATTTCGATGGCTACTCAATTTGCGCACAGGAACTTATGGCCAATTTCTGCAAATGATACAGCTAGGACTGTGTACAGAAGCCTCAAATCATTTACAAGAAATGAAGGACATGCTAATTGCCATATCAAACGAGCTTCTTGACAATGTTGACCTGAGTTCAGATCAGATATATAAGCTTCGTCAAGATAGGTCCGCCCCTCATGTTTTTGGGTTGTTTTTCACGTAGGCCGGAAAGGCCAAAATTCTTATATAAAAAGAAAACCATATGTGGAGATGGATCCTGAGAAACCAATTCCTTCACAGAAGATCTCAAGTGGATTGTATTGCTTGCTTATAGTCTTATTCTTATCCTTTCTTTCATTCTTTTCTCATTTTCTTCCCCCCTTTCTAGGCATACTCTAGCAGTGCACGATGTTCTCACGAAACCAAATTATGCCCTGTTCCCATTCATCTGCAAGCTGTTCTTGCAAGATATATAATATACAAGATTCGCCTAATACATGTATGCATTTGTCTATTAGGTTGCAGCTGAACAAGCAAGTTCAACAGCTCGAGAAATATCTTCGAACTACATCAGCTGACGATGAAAGACAAAAGTCCCATTTTTGTACATCCACAGCCCCACCTAGGGCTTTTCAATCTGAAACCCCTCCAACATCTTCATTCAGGGTTGACCCCATGAGATCCGATGCCCAGTCTTACATCACTAATGGGCGAGATGGAAATGATAGGTGGAATTCATTCTCGTCTGTCGATGGGTTTGTTGCTTCCTCATTCCCCGTGGAGAGAGAACAGTACATTCCTAATTATTCTGAGGTCAATTATATAGAAGGTTCGAATGACAAAAAGTGGAGCAGTCGGGACTTTCCTTGGACAAAAGGACTAGAGGTATGGACGACATTAGTGCAAAAAATCTCATTTCTTTTGTTTGTGCATTTTTATTGATGGATCCACTTCTTTCATTGGTACATGTTTAGGGCGAAAATATCCAATCTGCATTTTATGGTAATACATAACATAATAACAACATAAAATAGTCGACGTAGTCCCCAATCATTGATGGTATGGATGGAGGAAGGATTATAGACAGACAATCTTTGGCAATATGCACAAAATGACTTCTCTCATAAAATTATTAAAACAATGGTACTCCTATACCGTAAAAAACTGAGGAGTTAAAGAGACATTTTGTTACTGAACATTGCCCCCAAATCAAAGCCAAAAGAGAGGATAAACCTAGAGACCCAAATTTCTGTGTGTCCACATTACCTTGCTTCTTTCATTCAGCATCCAGAGCTTATGTAGTGCACATTAGCATGGTAATGCCATTCTAATTTTCTGATGCGCATGGAAGTGTATAGGTTTTTGGGCATCCCAGTAGATATAATGATATATAGGGCTTGATATGTCTGTTTTATCTTTTTGTTGTCTTGTATGCTTTGCATGTGCAAGGTTGCGCTCCTGTCATCTTTAATGATACGTTGCTTTAATGATATGTTGCTGTTAGTCTGTGACATATCTGAAAAGGGAATAATTGTTTGCGGTGGTTCTGCTCTCAGGAAAGTAACAAGATATATTTTGGAAATCACTCCTTTCGGCCCAATCAGAGGGAGGTTATAAATGCTACTATGAGTGGACATGATGTTTTTGTTTTAATGCCAACTGGAGGAGGGAAAAGCCTTACGTATCAGGTTCAATAATATGTTCTCATCTTCCTGCATGAAGGTGCTTTATTATGGTCATGCTAAGAATATCTACCTAGATAATTTATAGCAACTATTATGAATTTTGGTTCTTATAAGTTGATAGCAGAAAACTTAAAGAGTGTTCATACCTATTTAATGTTTCAGTTTTTATGGGTTTCCCATCTTTAAATACCAACGGCTTGTTCTAAACTTCCTTACAAATACATTTGTCTTGTCGTTCCACTTGTGTTCAAGTAAAGCAAGCTTGATATTCCTGAAAGTTGCAAGCGCAAGCATTATCTTCCTGAAAGTTGCAACTTTTTGTTGTCCAAATTTTATAAATTACATCATGGGTGTTACAAGCTTGATTTTTAATGCAATTTATGTTACATTTTCTTGGAAATTAGAATATGCTAGGATTGGACATGTTTTGAGAATGGTTTGCTTGCAGCTCCCTGCTCTTATTTATCCAGGAATAACATTGGTAATTTCACCTCTTGTGTCACTCATCCAAGATCAAATAATGCATCTATTGCAGGTAATAAATGCTAGATTAGTAGTTGGAAACACCTTTGTTTCATCTTGTTTCATAAGATGCCTTGTGTAACGTGACAAATTTTCCCCAAGTTGTGCTGCAGGCAAATATACGTGCTGCTTATTTAAGTGCGAACATGGAGTGGACCGAGCAACAAGAGATTCTCAGAGAGCTTTGCTCAGATTATAGTGAATACAAGCTTTTATATGTCACACCAGAGAAAGTTGCCAGGTGAGTGATGGCTATGGCACTTTGTAATGAGAAAATTTGTTAGCATTATTCTTTCAATCACATTAAATGTTGTCAACTATGTTAACCTAAAATGGTGATGAAATACTAGATTTCGAACACATGATGATTAGATTCAATACCACATAATACTGACCAAAGATTTGTTCAAGATTTGCTAGTACTTTGGTGTTGTATTGCATCTAAGTGCTAAAGATCTAATGTTTTATGTGCAGGAGTGATGCTCTGATACGACATTTGGAGAGTCTACATGCTCGTGAATTGCTTGCTCGGATTGTTATTGATGAAGCTCATTGTGTAAGCCAATGGGGACATGATTTTAGACCAGACTATCAGGTTGTGGCTTTTTTAAGGCTTTTAATACTACTCTGGAGTTCAGATCGTAAGTTGTTTAATTATTTAGTGTTTCTTGTCCAGGGTCTCGGTATCTTGAAACGGAAGTTTCCCAATACACCAGTGTTGGCTTTGACTGCAACTGCCACAGCTAGTGTCAAAGAAGATGTAGTGCAGGCTCTTGGCCTTGTCAACTGCATTGTTTTTCGGCAAAGTTTCAACCGTCCAAATTTACGGTAATTATCGAATGGAGATACAGAATTGCTGAAAGTTGAGGTGACCTTTTCAAATTTCACAACCTGTGCTTTCTGCATATCACAGGTATTCTGTGTTTCCCAAGACAAAAAAATGTGTTGAAGACATTGACAGGTTCATTAGAGAGAAACATTTTGATGATTGCGGAATTATATATAGTCTCTCAAGAATGGACTGTGAAAAAGTTGCTGAAAAGTTACAGGTTCATCCCTTCACATGCAAGCTATGTTCTTTTTTTGTTTTTATCGATGAATTGTTGCACTTGTATATAAAATATATCGTGAAGCTCAATATCCTCAATTTTTCTATAGCTAGTTGATTGACTAGTAACTGTATCACATCTGGCCTTTACCTTCTTGAAAATGCATCATTTATGCTGTTATGTCCTTGAGTTGGTGTTCGGTTGAGATTATTCCCAAATTTTCAGCGTCCTGTGACTGTATCCATGCCTCTAAGCTTGGCAGTTCATTTGGTGCCATTGTATGTGAGTGAGGTGGAAAAGGTATTAAGGGTATACATGGTATTAGGATTATAAGAGTAATTCACGAGCTGAGGTAATGGGGTAAGATAGGGATGGAAATTCTGCCCGCCCGTTCCCCGCCCGCCCCGTTCGGAGGATAATTTCAGAGATTTTTTGGAGACGGGACATGGACGAAAATTGAAAAAATTTTGGGACCGGACCGGGGACTGATTTGTATACATCTGGCTCGTTCCCGACCTACTATTATTGTCATTATACAAGCTATTATATTTTGTATGTAATTTTCTGAAAATTATGTTTTGGATTACTTTAATTATGTTTTTGAAAATTATATATGTTATAAAAACTATGTTTTGCAAGATATTGTTTTTTGATTTTGACTAATTTTGACATTTTTTTAAATAAAAAAATTTATGGGACGGGCCGGGGATCCCCGTTCCCCGTTTGGGCTAGGGATGGAGGGAGGAGTTTCATACCCATTCAAGGACGAGGCCAGAACTGGGTCATTTTTCAAAAAAAGAGGACCGTGAACTGGAATGACCAAATCCGTCCCTACCCCCTAAGAAGAGAGTTGTGCCATAATAAAGAATGAGACGTGACAACGCGTCAAGATGCACTTGATACCCTCGAGCATCAACATAAGCTTAGATATAATACTATCAGAAAAAATCATGTTTTAGACACTTATTTATCTGAAGCAAAAAAACAGAAACAAGAACACAACTAAAGCTACTATTACACATGAAACCAAAAGCGAACAAAAAAATCACTTGAAGAAACAATAAGCAGATCAATAGCAGAAAAGTACATGTGGACGACGAACGAATATAAAGTAGCAGCATTACATCAAATGAAAACAAAGTTATAAAAACTACTTTCAGTATGAGATTTCATGTTATTGCCTTGATTTTTTAACTTTTAATCATTCGTCATCACTAGGTAGGGATTGATCATCTCCATCATTCGTAAACACTACCGCCTCCATCTCGAGTTCATCAAGTGAGAGGTTCGCAACCTCAAGCATTCCAGTGTCATCAAGGGAGCCAAATTGATCTCCTGCAATATCCCACATTTTAGTCTCTCCTTGACTATATTGTGGGCTTCTCCTTGATAAAAAACGAAGGTTGGAATGAATGTACACCAAGTCCTCTGCACGTTGAGGTGTCATTTTGTTCCTTTTCAATGAATTGATGAAGGCGTATATACTCCAATTTCTCTCACAACATAAAGAAGAGGAAGGTTGAGTAAGAATCTTCAAGGCCAAACTTTGAAGAATTGGAGCGGATGTTCCATGAATAACCCACCAACTATGAGGATCTACATTCCATATATCTTCAATATAATCAACATCGGTAAATGGTCCTTCTTTGGTTGAGAACTTAGCATACTCCACATTTGCCTTGGTGCGTGTTATGGAATCACCAAAATACCTTTTCAAGCATTTTTTTCCTATCATTAGTGACCTCCTCATACTTGTGTGGAGGTACTCGCTTGGGATCCTCTTGAAGCCATATGTCACTATAGTACCTAGATTGCAAAGAGAATAAATAATTGAGAAGAGAATCATCTAAATACTAAATTAATAGAAAGGTAATAGTTATGTAATTACCTTGGATTTAGTGCATGTGTCAAGCAATGAAGGGGTGTATTGTTCTTGTTCCACATATCCACGAGAATTTTATGAACAACATTATAAAAGTCCGAGTCATCCTTCAATTGCTTCTTCTAATGCTTGTAAATCACACAATTCACCAGTGTTTGAAAAGGCGAGACTAGGCGATCGCCTAGGCGAGAGGCGA
>NMUG010010968.1:0-10782 GCA_002855965.1 Monotropa hypopitys
ATTTAATATATTTCTTTAATATTTTCCAGTCGATGGAAAATATTCTATATTTATAATTTTATATTTTACCAATTTTCTTATTTTTATGGAATAGAGAAAACCTGTAATTTCTTGTTATAACAAAAAAAACCTTTTATTAATGGGTAATATTAAATATTTAGAATTCTAAGTCTTTAGATAGAATTTCACAGATTTGGTGGAAACAATACCCCCTTATTTAATTAAGTTAAAAACTTTTAACTTAATTAAATAAACCACGCATGATACTTACTTTACCTTTTTTATCCTAAAACTTAGGGTTTTCGTATTTTCCTCGGCGATTCACTTTCGGAGTGTTAAATTCTCTCAATCAATGACATCCAAGAGGAAAGCAAGTCAGGAAGTGTCTCCTTCTCAGAAAAAGAAACCTTCTGAACATCCTTCTCGTTTCCCTCGGTGTTTAAGAGAAGCTTCTCGTCTTAAACATATTTTTATTCCTATTACGGGTGATCTTGCACATTGTATCTTGGGACCTATTTATTTTCCAACTGCACCCAGTGAATTACCCTCATATTATCCATTTAATTTTGATGAACCTTTGTTGTTTTCTCTCCCTGGCCTTCATCGTTCTGGTTAGGAAATCAGGGGCCATATTAGGTCCTGGCCTTCACCTTTTGCCTTATGGACTAAATGGGTTGAAAGGATGTCCACTTTTCTTTATTCTGAGTGGGTTGATAAGAGTATAGCTGAGACTCTTGAACTGTCCACTCAGAATTATCATCTGAACCCTCATATACTTGCTGCGGCTGCTTGTTTTTGGTCCATCTCTTCTAACACATTTGTGTTCACTCATGGACCTATGTCCCCAACTGTTCTACATATTGTTCATCTCACTAGTTTATCTAATACGAGCATTGAGGTTACTGTTATCCTTGATCATTCCCCTTACTCTCCTGTTTTATAAACAACTTCTGATAGTTATTCCAATTTTCTTTCTACCCATAGCAAAACTGGCAATTCACCACCTTCATTTCATGAGAAAATTACCTTATACTTATACTGGATTAACAAATATTTGTTGTGTGTGGCTGAGTTAAAAATTACCAAAGAATATATTAAGTTGGTTGTTTGTTTAGCCCAAGGTACCAAACTTGCATTAGCCCCTTTTGTCCTAGGAACTTTGTATAAAGGTCTTTATACCTTTGTGCAAAGTAAGATTAAGAGTAGTTGTGGTGGGCCCTTGTGGATATTACAAGTATGACTGTATGCCTACTTTCCATCTATCAGACCTCTCGGATTTTATCCTCAAAGGATGGACAACAAAATTTGTCAAAAATATGCAGAACATTTTCTAGGTTTTATTCATACTCATGAGGATGACTCTTTTTCAAGGTACTTCAAAGCTTTTTACTGCCCTGAGCCTAGAGATTCACCTTCATGGCCTCCATTCAATGAGTTGAAGTATCACAGTTCCTTTAGGTTAAAACCCATTTTTGACTTGACAGTTCCAGCCCCTATTGTAAATGAATTTTGGGCTAGTGTGTTGATATCCAGATTTATCCCAATAGGGGTTTCTCTCTCAGCTGTTAGATTTGCCAACTGTAGTTTTGAGATATACTTTCCAAGTCAAAGTGACAGAAAATTTGGACTTTTTCAAGGAATTCCAGTTCCTTATACCCATCCCTAGAATAAAGGATTTAGTCCAGGTTAGGCCTATAGTGTTTGAGACCTCAGTGATCAAAGACATGATTTCATCATTTCAAATTGCTACATCAAACTTTAAGTTTACTGGTTTTGTGGCTGAACCTGTGGTGACTTCTCAATTCAAATACTTGTGGGAGAATGTTCGAGCTACCATTTTCACAGCATCTTTAGAGAATTGCCTTTTGAGGCTTGATCAGGTTCCAGGTGTGACATATCTTTGTCTTATTGTTTTCTCATAAGTTTAATAAATTTATATACTAAGATGTTTTTGTTATCCTTATTAGGTCTAACTTCATAGAAAAGCAAGAAGTTAAAGCCTATTAAAACAGAGCATGTCTCTCCTCCTATTCCAAGTGTTGTACATACTCCTTTAGAAGAAGATGAAAAAATTGATGATACAACCACTTTGCAGACTTTTCTACGGGTATGCATCTTGTTTTGTGTTTTTTTTTTATTATTAAATTCTTATTCTTTTTTCAGAGAACAAGGAGAAAAGTAATCTTGTCGACTGAATCTTAAGAGGATAGAGCTCCCCTGCCTGATCCCCTAGCAGAATCTTTCCATCCTGGTGAAGATCTCGTAGGGTCTTCTATTATTTCTCTTATGGAACCCTCTTCTTCCATTCCTTCCAAGGATTTAGATAAAGGTAAATCACCTATCATAGAAGAGGTAGATATGTTTGATCCCAATGTCTTTGACCCATTAGACTTAGATGTTCTTGTTCAGACTATATCTGTTTCTATTCTTGATGGTGTAGTAGATGAGTCTATCCCAGATACATCTTCTATTCTTCCTCCTGGGATAATTGAGACTGTGGTAGGAGTCTCTACTACTATAGTTCCTCCTGTATCTATTTTCCCCATCAAGATCCAGTATCTGAACTTGCTAGTTCTGATCAAGTCCCTGCTACCACTTCTGTTTTTACACCTGTTGAGACTGATTCCATCCAAGAAACATCTCTTGCTGACATCCCCGTAATATCTCAAATTCAACCTCCAATTCAACTCACATTGTTAAGGGTTTAGACTGATCCTTCTCTTTTATGCAGTTGATCAAATCCCCATTAGTAAACTAACTCTTTTAGCTACAAGTCAGGTTGTAGAGTCTTCATCATCCAGAACACAAGTTTTGGGTTTTGATATTCAAATTTCTAAAATCAATACAAATCCTTACTTTTCCATTCTTTTTTATTACTGGAACTATATTTGAAATCCATTCTACATATCTGTCTGGTCTAATAAATCCAGTTCTAAACAATTTTTCCATTTCTTGTTTTACTGCCTTTTGTACTTTTGGTGTCATTTGTCTTGGTGTTTGCTGACATGGAATAAAATTTTCTTTAATAGGAATTTTATGTTCTACTAAAGATCTATCTAAACCAGGCATATCAATATAATCCCAAGCAAAACATTCTTTAAATTCACACAGCATGTATTTCAATTGATCTTTCATTTCCTTAAACAAAGTTGAACATATATGGAGAATTTTAGGATCATCTAGAGTTCCAACATTAAAATCCTCTATAGGATCTGGAACTTCTGCCCTAACATCATCGAGTTTGGCGGTGACATATTTCAGATCTTCTATAGCTAACTCTTTTATAGTTAAAGGACTATCATCTATAATACATTCTACCCAATTACATGCAATAGGCTCACTAGCCTCTAATTTTCTAGATACAACAAAAGAAAATAATCTCTTAAAGGTGACTTTTATAGTAGCCAACTCTTCATTTTCACATTTCATAGATTTACTAAGCATTATCACCCTTTATAACCTCAACCTTAGACCTTGATATTATATTAGGTCTAATGAAATCTTTGCTCATTTCTTGAAAACCTTCCTTTATGTATTTAAGGAATTGGCTTTCAGTGTGACTTGCTCCTATCGATTTCACTTCAGCATCCTCAATCTTGATAGACCATAAGTCTTCACCATATAATCCAGCTTCTACATTATTAGTATCTGCCTTGAAGGGTTGTTTTTCTGCCCAATATATCTCCATTTCTGCAGCATCTTTGTTCTGTCCATGCTTCAGGAAAATCAAAACCTGATGCAAAAAAGATGGCACACATCTATTTATATGAATCCAATCTCTATCTAGTAAGGCATTATAATTGAAAGTAGAATCAATTATAAAGAAAGTAGTATTTAATTTTCTACTTCCAAGTTGTAGTTGCAAGGAAATCACCCCTTTGGCAGGTGAACATCCTCCTACAAATTTTCCCACAATTACTTCAGTTGGTATTAAATTTGCCTCATTTTTGTTCAAACTTTTCATAACTTTGAAAGGCAGAATGTTGACTATAGCACTATTGTCAATTAAAACCTTATTTATAGGTTTTCCATTGATATGGAGTTTAATATATAATGGTTTCAAATGTCTAATCAAGGCATCATTAGGGGTCCTTAATACAATAACTTTTTCCTCATGCTTATCCTTTTCTATCCCAATCGATTCATATTGGGGTCCCTTTTCTTCTTTCTGTTCATTTATTTTCACTATAGAATCAATTCTATCCTCAACATCTCCTTCTAAACTTGTAGGTTGATTGGGTTTTACTTGAAAAGTTTTTGGTAGAACTAAAATCATATTGCATGATATTTAGTAGGAGAAACTAACCCAAACTGAATGGTAGCCAAGGCTTGGCCAAAATCGACATACTTTTGAGAGTCTGTTTCTTCCTTATCACCTTTTGGTTCAGCTCTTATGATATGTGAGTTGTCGATTGATAAAGATGATTTTAAACTTCTTCTATTTTCTATCGATTCTCACTCCTTTGTTTTGATCAACCTTCTCATGGTCCATACTTGATATTTTTATTTTTCCCCCAAGACTTATATTTTGTCTTAGCTTGTTTGTTTGCCCCCCAAGCCTATTATTAAGGCTTATCTCCTTTGGTTTAGGTGACAAATCTTCTGTTTGTCTGTTCCAAACTAAAGGGAATGTTTGGTTTGAAATCCTATTACTCCTCCTATCAGGACTTTGTATCCTCCTTGATAATTTTTTTATTACATACTCTACATGAGTATCTCTTTTCTCTTTATCTGAAAATTTTCTTTGTAACCTTCTATTTTGAGTGTTTGAGATTGAAACAAATTCCCAGTCGATTGGAAATTTAGGATGTCTTACTCCTTCCCACATATTATGGTCAGAGTTTGGTGGAACAACCACTCTTCTTTGGTGTCCACCTCGAGTATGAATACCTCTTCCCTTAAGTTTCATACCTTTAATGTACTGACATTTTTCTCTTCCACCTGTATACATAGGTGAGTATATTGATGACATATCCGGTCTTCCTGGTAATACAGGAATGACATATTGACCTTTGAATAAAAATGGTCCAGCATCCTCCCCATACCATTTCATAGATTCTGATGGTATAAAAATCCCAGGATCTTGTCCTTCATAGATCAATTTTGGACCTACATAAATTTGTAAGTCACTTCCTCCCATAGTGTTTGTAAAGTCCAAAATCCGTAAGGATTGAATTTTGGATTAATTCGCAATTTCATGATTGACAAAATATTTTAGATCGAGTTGTAATTTTATTTTTAGAAGTGTCTGTTTAGGACGTGGAAGGAAAAGTCAAGTTGTCACGTAATATTTTTTTATTTTCCTTATTCTGTGTCATCGGGCGTCAAGGAATTGTTCGGGTTCAAAGAAGGCTTGTCGAGATGAATTTCGGAAGCTGAAAGTATTGTTTTGATGAACCGAGGAATTCGCTTAAAGGCAGTCTTGAGTGAAATTATTGGTTCGAGTGGAACATGGAAGGCTTGAGCGAAATCAACAAAAATCACACGGAGGAAATCGCTGGAGTCGAGCGGAATAAACTTCTCGAGCGGAATGGCTGGCGCTCGAGCGACATTTGAGTCATGCTCGAGCGAATGTATTGTGCGGCTGCGTAAAGTTTCGTTGAGAACATTTTTAATGGAAATTAATCTGTTTCCTAAAACTAAGTTTCCTATTATATATAATAAGTCAAAAAAGTAATATAATCATAAGATATATTATGAAATATTAGTAAGGTGAGAGAAAATCTTTTTAAAATTATTTTGTTTCCTAAGTCTTAAGGAGTCAGTCTATATTGCTAGTAGTAACATCCTATCACTATAAAAAAAATAGATAACACATTCTCAATTGAGGGAATCTCATTGAGTTTGGAATTTTTTTAATAAGAGAGAAGCTTTTTTATTTTTCCTATCTTAATAGATTAAATATCCTAATATATATTGTGCGAGGATAATTCTTACCCTTGCAAGATTTCTACTTTGACTTTGACTCTGTTTGATCTGCTAGTTCCACAATCGGTTCCTTCGCTATTCTCGCCTTGTTCCTTGTTGCACTTGCCTGTATTTTTACTCTACAACCACAAAGGTTAGATGACCCCCTAGCCAAGTGGCTTGAAGGCACTCCGATGATTAAGTTAGTCCCGGTAAGAGAAGAACTCAATCCTAATCGAAAGAACTGAAGACAGAGTATTGAGTAGTAAATTGGGCAGAGTTTTGTTACCAGAGAATCCAGTCCCTGAGAAAGATGTAATCGTCCCGTTTTATACCTGTTGATCCTTGTCATCAATGTGCCGTTCCCTCTTCTTAACTCCTCATTAAGAACAGAGGAGGAACATAGATTACATACCCTTCATCTCCCGCCCAATTAATCCTCCAGACCTTTTAGCTCCTGCCGCTCAGACTTCTTTACATACGCATATATTCACATTCATGGCCTGATAACAGCTGGTGCGGATAACAATCAATATCTTACCCATTAATCATTACCAATACACACCGCCCATGTTATGCCGAACTGATCACCTTCCCGCACTGCGAATGCTGTCGCACTGGGCCAAGCCTTATCCGCAGCCGAGGTGCCACACTTTGCACGTGGTTAACTAGATGCCGAGATGCCAACTGTGGTGCCCAAACCTCCATGCCGCACTCCCAAGATGTCCTTCCCATTAGGCCTGACCTAATCCGAGGTACTACATGAATATTGGGCCCGCAATAGGCCTTATCTCATGCATTCTAGACTACGTTTGGTTCTAGGAACACATATATGGCTCATTCCTCCTGGGTCCATCTTCATATGTCCCTTAATAGAGATATCATACCGTCAGGATGTTTAGCCATAGCCGGCCAAACCTCATCCTAAACACAAATTCTCTATGGACTTACAGTTGGCCAGACCTTAAAGAATCCATAATGTATTACCACACTGATATATTCCGCACTAACCTGCCACGTTGGCTCATACCCGCAGTGCCATATATAGAACAATCACCCAATGAAATACATAATCATATACTTTTGGATCTGATTACAACGTAGGGAATCCGAATTCACATGCCACGTGACTAATCCAGATTTACCCTACCACAATTGCTCCCCAACTTTGACTGCTTCAGCCGCGCTGCAGGAGAAGTCAAAAGTTCCCGAGCTTCCAAAACGACGTCGAATCATTAACTCTTTCTCAATAACCGTCATTGGCCTATAATCATTACACCATTAATGATGTGGGACCCAGGCACCTTTATTAATTCTGATTACACGCCAATCAAGGTAGGACTCTCGATTCCCTCAAATACCCATCAAATGTCATGCCAAAAACCCTTTGGCATCCCTCAAAACATTCCCAGCACACTCCTGCGACCTTATATACAAACTCAAAACCCTTAAATCCTCTCCTTCAAGACATCTTGCCCTAGACACCAGTAAGTTTCTCTTTTACATCGTTTCTTCTTCCTTTGTCATTCATTCTTTAATTCCCTCTAGCCATGGGTATCTTTCGAGCGAAAATGAACGATTCTACGAAGATGGAGACCTTCCGTGAATACTTCGGTATTCCAGAAGATGTCTCGGTAGAACTTGCCCCCCGAGACTACAAGGCTGAACAAGCTGACAATAATACCCTGATTATACCTGTAATCAATATTTTTAAGGCAGGAATCCGCTCCCTTGGACCCTCTCTTTTGCGACTTTTGCAGTTACACAGGCCTCCTCCCTACTCAGATGTCCACCAACATGGTGCGCATTGTCATGGGAGTTGCATCCTTAAACCGAATAACCGGGTCAAGAATGACCATTCACGAAATTCTTTACCACTACACCATAAACAGTACTAAACAAGGAGTTTGGTACTTTAAATGTAGAAATGAGATGGGAAAACTGGTCTTAAACATCCCTGATACTGAAAAAGGGAATGATGATGATCTTTTCCTTGTCACCGGCAATTGGGAATTTGCTGCTGCAGGGAACATGATTACTATCTTCCATGCCACGCGGAGATCCTTGTCCGCTACTTTCTTTTACATTTTCTATTCCATTCTCCCTTCGTACCTTTTTACGCTTCTCTTACTGACTTTACCCTATTTATCATCCTTGCAGGTCCTTCCACCATAAACAAAAAAATCGCTGAAAAACCCCAAATACAAGGCTCACCACGTCAAACGGGCTCTAAATCACAAAGATTCAAATGGTTCTTCCCTTGACAGGTCCATTTCCAATCTTTTAGGCTATATTCCTCATTACCGTGGTTACCGTGGTGAGAGGCAGCCAGCCTTGGTAATAGACCTTGATTCTGCAGCCCATCAGCCACTTTCACCAACTGGAACTTTAGTTAAAGTGTTAGGAGCCCAAGCAGACAAAGGCAAGTCTGTTGTTGTTGAAACTGGTGCCTCCAACCAAGTTGTTCCCCATTCAAGATTCAGCCCAGAAGAACAAGAAACTATGACTCGATTCAACTTCAGTGGAGCTTGGGAGAAGGTGTCTAACAATAGGATTCGCTCCCCTCCAGGTCGCCGGGCGATACCTCCTGCTTCTTCGGATGTACTGCCGACCACTGCAATTGCAGCTGCTGTTGCCTCCGGGACCAGTGCTCATCCTACTACTGCAGGCAAAACCCTTCCGAAACCTAAAAACAGCCATCCCAGATCCACCCAGCTCAATGCCCCAATTCCAGTCACCACTGAACCTACTTCCGCACTGCCAATCGTAGCAGTGACTCTGAGTGATGATGAGATTCCCGCACCTCCTGAAACTGAAACTGACCTTGATCTTGCTCCCCCTGCCAAGAAAGCCAGGACCGACCAGCCTTGCCGCCCGAGGACCGATTTTGAACCAACTTTATGGGTCCCCGCACTGAAGAAGGGAGAGGGTAACTTCATTCAAGTGACTGACACCATTGCAGATCTTTCTACAACTGTGGGGCTTGCCAGTGCAGTTCTGCTCCCCAAGGACATGGACATGGAAGAAAAACGTGCCTCCATCGACATATACTCTTCAGCCTGCTCTGGTTCCTTCCATGTTACCTTTTTGAATACTTTTCATACTATTCTTTCGTACAACTCTTTTTCATACTTCTTCCCATATCTTCTTCTAGGCGGTTCAATGCCTCACTGTTTTAACCAAGAGACTTGCTGACATGAGAATTCAACTTGACCGCGAACAAGAGATGAGCGTCAAACGACTTCTTATTATTGGCAGAAAAGATGATAAAATTGCAGCACTCACTGAGCAGTGTGGTCAATTAGGGGGTGACATACTGACCCTTAAAGCCAAAGTGGCACAAATTCAACTAGAAGACTATGCTCGACTCAAAACTAAGTGAGATCTTTTGGAGAAAACAAGAGAAGAGACCAAAGATGACCTGAAGAGAAGACTGAATGCTCATAAGGAGGAGATAGAGACAGCACACGCAAAATTCCGAAACCGATCAATCGAACTTGAGAAGGCACACAATGAGTTGTGTTTTTAACTATGGTACTACGACATACAAGTTGTATATTATTCGTCGTTCATCTATGCTAATGAGTTGCAATATTAACACAAAATTTTGCAACAAACATAAATTTATTGAGACTCAATTTTAGTAGTAAAGTTTGAACACTTGATAAAATATTTCAGACTTTATGTAACATTTTACTTCTTTATGCAACAACAAAGTTTGAACACTTTGATGTAATAAAAATGATGCAATATTTTTATTAATAATTTTTGTAATGCATCATGTTTTTATGAATTAAAAAAACAGATCATATTTCACAATAGAACATCAAACAAACACATTAAATAATATACAAGAGTTTGAACACAAGTTAAAAACGAACATTTTCGTTTGGTGTATTTAAATTAAAAATTAATATTATTTTTATTTGGTCAATTTCGATTGAATTTATTTTTCAAAATTAAAAATTGAATTCTAAAAAAATTAATCAAAATAATCGGTTCCCATATCGTTTTTTCGGTTTTATTTAAAAAACCCAACCTTCCCCTCACACAGATCACCCCTCCTCTCTCTCTCTCTCTGGATTAGCAAATTGCAACAATTATTGCGCAAATCACGTTGAGAAAATGGGCCTCGCTCCAAACCCCACTTCCCCTCTCTCTCCCCACCTCCACCCCCGATAGCAATTTCATACAAGAAGTTGGTAACTAGTGCATCTCTTGAGACAGATAACCTAGAATCTGTGTAGGCGGAGTTACAATGTTCAGTTACAGATCACTGCTGTTTACTCTTCTCACCGCCTCTATCTGCTATTCATTCTCACATGGAGAATCTCACTTTCCCACATTCAAAACACAACCAGTTTCAGGTAAACTTGATCCCTTAATTTTGGGAATCAAAATTGGGATTTTCTCACCCATTTGAGTTTATTAACTTCAGGTGAAATGGTTGAGAGAAGATATGGTGGGATGGTTTATTTTGGTACCAAAAGATTTCTTGCTGAGGGACCCAGTGGTGGTGAATCGCCCCTGAAGTCGTCTTATCTTGTTTTGGCTGCAAAGAGGACATATAGGAGAGACCCTCTCAATGGGTTCAAGAAATATACAGGAGGTTGGAACATTAGTGAGCGCCATTACTGGGCTGTAAGTCTCCCATCCCCACCCACACGCACAACATTTATTAAGCGTCACTATTTTTTTCTTTTTAGTTCTTTTATATGATTGGGACTAAAGACTCAGTTTGATTTGATTTAGTTCTTTTATATACAAACACGCTTGCATACATCTGCAATGTTTTGTAGAGAAGCAAATTCATAGGAGAGAGAGAGAGGGAGAGAGAGAGAGAGAGAGAGAGAGAGAGAGAGAGAGAGAGAGAGA
>NMUG010010969.1:0-10781 GCA_002855965.1 Monotropa hypopitys
TGTGTCTGGCATCTTCAGTACCAGTGGACTTCCGCCGCACAATCAGGATTGAATCGCTACTTCAGCCGAGCATTGAAAAGCATCCTGTAGAAGAGAGCATGGATCTCAATCTTGGATCAAGCTGGATGGATCCAATTGTGGCCTACATCAAAAGTGGAACGCTGCCAGATGATAAGAAAGAAGCACACAGACTGAGACTTAAGTCAACTAGATTTTGACTTTCTCCCAATCAAGATTTATACCGAAAATCCTTTACTGGACCGTACTTAAGGTGTGTTCATCCAACTCTGGTACAGATATTCCTCTTTGAAATTTATGAGGGGGTGTGCGGCAACCATGTTGGAGGTCGTTCACTCGCTCATAGGGTAATTTCTCAGAGATATTGGTGGCCCTATATGCAAGAGGATGCACAGATGTATGTCCAAAATTGTGATAAGTGTCAAAGATTCTCTCCTATTATTCATGTACCTGTTGTTGATTTGGCACCATTAATTAGCCCTTGACCATTTGCTCAATGGGGGCTAGATATTGTGGGACCAATGCCAATAGCAAAGCATATAAAGAAGTATTTGTTAGTTGGAACAGATTACTTCACTAAATGGATAGTGGCAGAACCATTAGCAAAAATTCCTGAGCAGAATGTGGAACAATTTGTTTGGAAGAATATAATTACTAGATTTGGGATCCCTTATGCATTGGTATCTGATAATGGAACCCAATTTCAAAATAAATTCAAAGCATTTTGTGCTGGTTACAAAATTACAAACTTTTATGCATCTGTGGGATATCCCCAGAGAAACGGGCGGACTGAAGCCTCCAACAAAACTATTTTGGATGGAATCAATAAGAGACAAGATAAAGCAAAAGGTAGATGGATTGATGAGCTTCCTATTGTTTTATGGGCTTATCGTACAACACATCGAAGATCTACTAGCGAAACCCCATTTTCATTAGCTTATGGGGTGGAGGCAGTTATTTCTCTTGAGGTGGGAATCCCTACAATCAGAACAAAAATGATAGAACAGGGGACAATGACAATGCAGTTGGATTTGATAGAAGAAAAAAGAGAGAGAGCATATGTAAAGCTTGCAGCGTACCAATCTCAACATTCTCGATATTACAACAAGAAAGTACATCCCAGAGAATTTCAGATTGGAGATCTAATACTCAGAAAAGTGCTCGGCAATATGAAAGATCCAACAGAAGGGAAGCTTGGGCCAAATTGGGAAGGGCCATATAAACTAATTGGAAAAGCAAGTCAAGGATCATACAGATTGGTAGACTTAGAGGGAAAACTGATTCCACGAACATGGAATACTTCAAATTTAGGAAAGTATTATCAATAATTGTATTGATCTTTGATATGAATGGAACTTATTTATCCCTTACTGTATGTTTTTACAGATGTTGCATGTAATGAAAGACTATTTTTAATTTCATGCAGGGGCAAGTGAGATAAAGAAAGAAAACTCAGAGTTTAAAAGACAAGATCAAGGATTGGGGGCTACTTTTTTGTGACACATGTCTTAGGACTTGTGACAAAATTATCTTCCCGAGCATAAAATATATGGATGAGAAATCTAATATTTCTTGCTCAAAACAGAAAGAAAAAGGGGCTACTGCTTTGTGACACATATTTTTAAGTTTGTGACAAAAATGTCTTCCCGAGCAAAATACATATGGATGAGAAATCCAGTATTCTATGCTCAAAACAGAAAGATAATGGCTACTTTACTGTTCTATAACAACGGTGAGAGCAAACCTATGTTAGAACAGAATTGTCTTCCTAAAACTTGCAAAGGATGAGAAATCCAACAAGTATTCAAAACAGAAAGTTTGGGGCTATTTTTCTAATCAAATATCCTAAGGTGAGAGCAAGCCTAGGATAGATGATAGAATTATCTTCCTGAGTATATGTAAAGGGCGAGAAGCCCAGCATTTACTCAAAATAGAAAGAATGGATAGTTCCAAAGAAAGACTCAAAGCAAGCAAGATTGAAAGATTTGAAGATTGATAGAGGCAAGAAAGTTGCAAATAATGAAGATGCTGATTCAAAAGATGACATAGAAGAAAAAGATGGAAACTCAAAATCATTAAGGTATGATTTTTTATTTTTCTATACCAATTTCATTTCATTTCTTCATTTAAGTTTAAATTTCAAAACAATTAATGATTTTTTGAAAATTTAAACTTATAAGAAATGAAGATAAGCAGAAGTAGCAATCAAAACAAGAAAATTATAAAGAAAAGTGCTCATCATTATAGAATTTCATTCAAAAGAGTCTGAAAGTACAAAATAGCACACTAAGAAATAAAAGAAACAAGGTTGTAAACAACAGCTGGGGTGATATTAGTATCAGCAATAGTAGCCTCAGGGTTGTTAGGATCAACAACGGTAGCCTAGGTAGATATTTCCTCAGCAGTAGGAGTAGCAGATGAAGAAGCGAAATTATCAGGAAGTTGTGCGGGAGCAACTCCTGAGATTGGGTAGGGAATATCCTTGAACAATGGAGAATCCTCTGAGGTATCTAGAGCCTTAAGAGCCTCTAGCCAACCTTTTAAGTAAAAAGTGTTAGAAATTTTAGGAAGCTAGCTTATGAAGGAAGCCTTGCACTGTTCATATCCTTCCCCTCGAGCAACCTCCTTAGCAGCTGTTGCAGCAATCTTGAAAGCATCAGCATTCTTTTTCTGCTTCTCCACCTCGGCTAAGGAAGCCTCCATCTTTAGCCTTAGATCAGCATTCTGTTCTCTTAAAATCACGTTTTTAGAGAGATGAGTGACATCTTCAATCTTCACAACCTCTAATTGTTATTTGAATTGAAGAACTCTTTTGTTCTGATGCATTCAAATCAGCCATTGCCTTATTTGCTTTTCCTTCAAGATCACTTTTTTCTGCCAGAGCAGATTCCAATTTCTTCTCAAGATCAGTGTGAGAATGTCCCATTAGTAAAGTCCTTTGAGAAATACAGTACACTTGTTGACATGACTAAAAAGAAATAAAAAAGAAAGTAAAATTAAGAATACAAAGTTAAAATGAATGAAAAGTAAGGGAATTTTATAAGTACCTTAAACATATGAGCAATCGAAGAAGTGAACAAAGCGGTATAAGTTTGGCCTGCTTCTGCCTCAATGTCTTTGGGCAGAAGTAGGACTGACATTAAAGCCATAGCAGTCTTAAAGTACATCACTTGATCATTCTCATTCAGAGATCTCACTCCTGCGCAAATCAGGCTCCCATAGTGCGGGGGCAACCTGTTTTCCTTTATCTGCACCAGTTCTGAGACGTTTGGAATGAGGAGGATCTTGGGCGGGTGGTGCATCTGTTTGTTTCCTAGTCCTTAGATTGTGGCTAGGAGCAGCAGGAACTGGTGGAATGACAGTAGAAATAGGTGGGAGAGGAGAAGGAGGATCATTTGAAGGTGGGGGAATTACTGTAAGAGGGGGAATATCAAGAGGAGTAGTAGAAGACTGACTCTTAGAAGTCTGGGATTTAGTGGTTTGAGAGAAAAAGTTTAAACCACCTTTTTGAGAGCAATAGACATAAAATCAATTTCTTTTTCAGAAGCCATGATTATTGGATCATGACTGTAACCAGAAGAAGAAGAAGAAGATATAAGTCGAAATTCACCTACAAATTCTACAGAACAAGAAGAGTCTTGATGGTCAAAACCTTCTTTGAATAAATGTTCAATTGAATTTGTTCTTTCTTGCTCAGGTTCTGGAGAATAGGCAGTCCGGTCTATCTCCTCGTCAATTGGATCAGTCTCTGTTCGGGAAGATGCAGGAACATGACGTGATGTCCTTGTTCGGGAAGTGGTTGGACTACGGCGGGATGTAGAAGGACCAGTCTGGGAAGAACTTTGAGGAATAGGAATTCCCTCAAATATGCGGGTGTGAGCAACAGTAACCTGTGAGTGTTTGTATCCTCTATACTAGTGATTATATCCTATCAAACTGTGGCATCGTTTGTCCTTGCAGTATTCAACCTTTTTGATATCTTTTGGCATTGTCCCGTAGTGACTCTCTATGCTCGGCGGATTGATTCTATCCCCTGCAACAAAGAAGAAACATAGAAATTAGATTTAGAAATTTGAATAAAATCACAAAAATAATTAATAAGTAAAAAACAAATACTAACTAGGTCGGCCAGTCCTATCTGGAACATAGATAACATGATCCTCATCAGCTGGGTGCTCCCAATTCCCAGTAACGATCAGATAGTCCTCGTCAGCACCCTTCGACGAGTCTGGCAACATATCCACTAGTGGAGAATGATTGGGATGCACTTTTATATAGTACGTTAAATCCTTCGTATGACATAGGGTATAATGATGCATAATGTCATTATACTCTAAGTCCGTCCCCAAGCGACGATTGAGTTCTGCAATACCCATTATCATCCTTGTGACGTTTGGGGCTAACTGAATTGGGAGAAGATCCCAACGACGAAGAACAATGCGAAAAAGATGATGAAGGGGAAATCTAATTCCCCCTTCAATTATCTGAATCAAACGAATGAAAATCGTATTCCTATTAGGTTTTTTGCGTTTATCGTGATCTAGGGCAGTAGCAATATCATCTGGAATGTTGTACAGACGGCGAAATTGCTCCATTCGTTCTGGAGTATTGCACCAGTTTCTAAAAACCCCCATAAAATCGATTAAGAAAAAGAAAGTTTGAAAACCTAGGGACTTACAGAGAAAGAGAGGAAGAAGACGAAGAGAGACGAAACAGAAGAGTTAGGGAAATATGAAAAGAAAATCAGAGTGAAAAATACGAGTAAGAATAAGGCATATAAAAAACATTTTTATTATAAAAATTCAAAATTTGTGGTCAATTTGAGGCGGTTTAGGGCGGTAATCAAAGTAGCATTTAATGCGCCTGACACGACATCTTGATAAAAGCGTCACTTTACCGTCGTTTTCCTTAAATGCTTTTAAGGAATATTAAAAAATTCAGAAAGAAAAAGATTACATATATGAAAGTATACCCAATTTACATATACTCATTTTAACAGCTTTCCCCAGTCTTTTGTGCTCGGCAAAAATCCTGGACAAAGTTGGGGGGCTTTTGTGGTAGGTAAAAATAAACATAAGGGTAGAAAAGTAAAGTTGCAATTACTAGAGTGATCAAAAGCAGTCAATATGATTGTAATATTAATTCCCGCGCAAAATTAATATTTCCCGAATAGGAAATAAATTTGCCGAGCAGAAATTAATCCCGCATAGAAAAGAACAAGATGAACAGTATTTTCGACAACGGAACACCCCGAGCAGAATTTGAGCTCGGGAAAAGGCTATTCATTTCGGAATTCAGTCCAAAATGACGATCTAAGTGAATTGCATCTAAGGGTGAAGTTAAAGTTAAGAAAGAAGAATTGGAAGATTTGATCATAACGAGAAGTGTAAGACTGTTATTTAATGATTAGAATGAGAAGTTCTATTCATTAAATAAATCCAGAAAAGAATGTTACGTGTAAAAGTAAAGATCATTTATGAACATAATGACAAAAAAAAAAGATTCAGTGGAGCCAATCATTTGGAAAAGATGACAAATGATACTGTTGGAAGTGGAAACATCAGGGGCCCACTAGTCATTCGAAATATTTTAGAAAATGTATAAGACAAAAAGAAAAGGAATATACAGTCAGAACCCACAATTTAAAAACTTAGTTTATGAAAGGTGGGAACCAGACATTAATGAAGTGAGGCTGTATAAATACAAAGGCGGGTGACATTTAAAAGGTACACAAACTCTTGCTACTGATTTTCTCTCTGAATTTCAGTCTTCTCTTAAGTTATATTTTCTCAAAATATTAACTTAAGCATCGGAGTACCCCCTGAGAAGAAGGGAGGGGGTCCCTTAGCATTTATTTGTTTTGCAGCATTTCAAAAGTTCTTGGCAGCTCGACAACAATTGAAAAGTCAACATTTGTTGAAAAGCCAACTTCAACGTCTGACCTGGCATTTTGGACAATATCAAGGATGATCAGAAAACTCCCACCCACACCATACATGACCATTGTTCTTCCTCGTGATTTTTAGAAGAATCTAGTTAGGAAAATGAAAGAAAATCAAGTTGGCAAGTCTTTAGTACTTTTTATCTGAGAGTTAGCATTTAGGTAGGAGTTATTTTTGGAAGCTATGAGATTTAGAAGGACATCATTCGGAAGCTTACATTGTCAAAATGGAATTTCCATCTGGGGAAGTTTGCTCGAATGAACTTAATACAACTCGAGCAAAGCAAAGCCTCTCATCAAGCAAACCGACCACAAAGTTTGTAGAGTCGAGCCAACCACTTTCGCTCGAGCAACTTATCGAGCGAACCATTTTTGCTCGAGCAACTTTTGCAGTAGCCAGAAGTCTATTTAAGTAAGTAGTGGTTCGTGGAATTGAGATACACATGTTCTAAGATTTTGAGAGGTTGCGATTTCCAGAGCAAATAACATCTCAGTTATAGTTGAGTGAGCCTTGAAGTTTTTATGAAGATCTAAAAGATTTAGGAGCGTTCTACTTCACTTCAAGGAGTTTCATTCAGTGAATATTTATTCATCTAGGCTTTCAACTGTTTCAACCAAAGGCATGTCGATTCATGGCTGCGTCGATCAAGTATCGGAGCGGTGCATGTGGACTCGACAAGTTAACCTAGAGACGTGTAGGTGGATTCTTATTGTTGTAGGTTTTCTTGTAACCGCTGACTCTATGAGTATGAGTTATAGTGCTTGATTATTTTCCATAGTTTGTACACATTTAGGGGTTTCTACGTATAGAATGTATCCTTGCGTGGTTTGCTCTATGTTCATTATTTTCTATTAGTTTATATTATTATTTATTAATCATGAATTATTAATAAATTAATCTAGAAAGGTTTAAGGAATAAGTTAAGTAAAAAGTAAAATTTCAATTGGTATTAGAGCGGGTTGCTCTTTTGTTTTGGTTTAATCACCTTGAGCTGATCTTTTGTTTATTTGTTTAACATTGAACATGGATATTCTTATGGGTCATATGTTTATTCTAGATGTTACTATCCTCGATTATTAGAAATCCAGAATGGGAGTGAGGATGCGATTTATAAAGAGAATATTTGGAATTCGTGTATTACAAAATATATGCATCCTATGAAAATTATCAATGGTAAAATAATCTATAAAGCTATATTTGAATTGAATGAAACATAAAGGACAACACTAAATGCCAATAATGAGGCATTAAAAGTTTTGCTCCGTGTTATGGGTGATTTCTTGCATAACAAGATTGCTGGTTACAAAATTGCTAAAGATGCTTGGGATCTTCTTGCCCATAATCAAGAGAAAATTAATAAGAGACAAGAAATTATGTTGCTTGCCTCATTAGACACTAATAGTTCAAATTCGAGTGTAAAAATGTCTAGTGAGAATGAAAAAGAATTCTATGAACAAGAGCTCATGAAAGTGAAGTCTATGATGAGTTAATTAGAATGTAAAGTTAATAAAATCAAATTGTAAAGATATAATCTTAAGAATGAATGTGATCTTTTTTAGAAAAGAACAAAGTATTGAATAATAGCTAATTAAAGGAAAAAATTATTGATAATTCTTGTAAAATAGATGTTGTTAATGGTACCATTGAAATGTGCATCCAGGAACAATAACGTTGGACCATCTCCTTTCAATTCAAAAACCAGTTGGTGATCGCACCGGTCTTGGTTACGTTATGTCCTTATCAAGTCCAACAAAGGGGGTTAAAGGGCCAACATTTGTACACTAGAAAAATTTTTTTCTACAACAAAGGCTAAGCCTAAATTTCAGCAACCACAAGCAATACAAGCGATAAAATCTATGCCTAACTAGAAACAGGTATGTAACGGCTCAGAATTTTATAAATCAATTTTGAAATTCAAATTCCATTTCTTAAAATTTTGGTTGAATTGTAATCCCAAAATCTTTGGTTAGAAAATGAAATGGTGAAATCTTGGAAGTCTTAGAGGATTCAATTACGAATCCAACGCAATTTGAATCGTTCCAATCAGAGTTCATACGAAGATTTTGTGTCCAAAATACTCCCAATTAGTTTTGGTGCAGAAGTGCCCAAAACCGGTTTCATGGTTTCCCGTAACCGGTTCCCAAGTGCCCTAGGCATTAAGGAAAGAGGTACTCCAGAGGCACTCGCAACCGGTTCCCCTCCCCCTCGTAATTGGTTTTGCTGCCCCTCACTTGCAACCGATTTTCTAGTCTACCGTAACCGGTTCCCCCCCTTTGCTGTCTATAACCCATTCCTCCACTTGAAATCGGTTCCCGCAAGGGAAACCGCAAGGCTGGTTGGGCAGTGGCATCCGTAACAGGTTGCCACTATGCCCGTAACCGGTTACGGGTCGTCGGGAGAGAAATTTGGATGAGCCCATTAAGGGCATTTTTGTCCTTTCAGGTGTGTTTTACACATCCTCATATATGGGAGAAGCCCTAATTCGACCATAACATCATCTCCCTCATTTCTCCGAGCAGTAAGTCATCTCTCTCTCTCTCTAAATCTCTTTCTCCCCTCCCTTTATCTCTCTCTTTTGGGCACTTGGCCTAGGGTTTTTGAAGAAGAGTTCTTCACTAACGTCAATAAGCATCTCAAAAGCTACGCGGTGACGGTCTTAGATCGTTGAGTTGAGAAGAATCTCTCACCCAGAGATTTTGAGTTCTTGAATCTAAACATGGGTAACCTCTCTCTCCTTTCTTATATGTATATATATATGTGTGTGTGAGTATTTTCTCTCTTGTTCATCCTCCCCTAGATTTCTTAGAGCTTTTGTTGATATTGGGTTCTTATGAGTTGATTTTGGAGAGGTTTGACCGTAGTCTTGTGTTTATGAGACTTTTAGAAGGTTAGGTCCTTGGCCTTAAAATTCATGAAGGCCAAGTGTTTGATATATGGTTTGAGTGAGTGTTCATGAGTGATATTGAAGGTTATGGAAGTGTTAGAGGTCTTGTGATACCATTGGGTGGCATTGGGAATCTAATGGCCACCATGTGTTCGATAAAATGCCCGAATGTGCTATAGACTTGAATTGGGAATGTGATGGGTCACTGTGGTGTCAAGGTGACCCCGGTATCATGTGGTCACATGTAGTCGATAAAACTCCTAAGTTAGGCATTGGAATGAAATTGGGGTTGTCATGGTTTGCCCAGGTGTGTTAGAAGGGAAATAGTGTCCCTTGACCTATTGGAGGCTTCCCCCGTGCATTGTAATATCTTGACTAGATTTAGGAGTCAATGGATGAGAACATGTGTATATGAAGTGGTTCCTTAATGTAGTGATGATTGGTATGGCCTCCCTTAATATCGTTAAGGTAGAAGGCATTGAAACAAATGATTGTCTCCCTTGATATCGTCAAGGTGGGGTTGTGATTTGAAGAATTAATCAATAAATTCAACCTATCCAAGGTATATCAAATATGTGGAATGTGCCCTACGAGGGCCACCTAAGATTAACCTTTAATCTTTCACCCATCCTTCCCAAATGGAATGAAATGAAAGAGAATTGAATATGAATTTGACAAGGCCTAAAGAATCAATCATTAAACTCTGTGGATATAGTTAATGTGGAGGATATGGTCATTCCTGGTACTTATGTTGACAATGTCAATGTGAAGGATATGGAGATTCCTGGTACTCATATTAACACCATCAATGTGGAGGATATGGACATGCTTGGTACTCATGTTGACATCGTCAATGTGGAGGATATGGAGATTCCTGATACTCGATTGGTAGTGTCAATGTGGAGGATATGGAGACACTTGGTACTCATGTTGACATATCTCATCAAGATTGAATGATTGGTTTGGATCACTTAATTGAGTTCGAACTCGAATGTTTGATTACTCCCTTGTTTTGACGAGGTTGAGACACGTGCCCCCTTGTTTTGACAAGTTGGTAATATGCGGTAAAACAATAATAATAATGAATGAAAATTTGGTATCCCTTTTTCGTCAAGGTGAGTGCATATGGCTCTCTTGTTTTGACAAAGTTGAGAGAATTGGAAAACTTACCTCAATCATTCAAATATCCCAAAATTATCTGTAAATCCAATCTATAACAATGTCCAGGGTTAATGGAGGATTTTGGATTGGGTTGGTAGGTGTAATTTGGATAGTGTGGCTTTTTGGGCCCTATTAGTAGGCCATTATGGTTGTCTTACCCTAGTCGTGGATGCTTGGACTTGTGTTTGGGTCCTAGTCCACATTGGTTGGATCTTGGAGACTATCTCACTATGTTCTTTAGAGTTTTGAGGATTAGAGTCTATATTTATTATTGGCGTAGCACTTGTGTCCATTGCACCTTGGGGATGCATTTGCATATCAATAGTCTTGTTTCCTTTTTACTGTCCTTGACAGGTCTTGCATGTGGGCACTTGGGAACACATCCACTATATGCACACTTGTTAGTAGTTAGAGGTTTTCCTACTGAGTGCGTGGATAGCTCAGACCCCTTCCTCTTCCCCCTAGTGTTCTGTGTTGCAGGGTTATGAGGGCTTGTCGATTGGAAATCTTGGCGTATCTGCAGGATTTTCTTGGAGGTTGTCACTCCCTTACTCTTTCAGTCTTATTTATCCTTGTATATGTTGCAGTTAGTTATTGTATTTATTATTCTTCCACTCCTTTGTACTCTTCTATACCTTTGTACCATACTAGTGGATTTTATTTCACTTTATTGGATGCCTTGTGGATTGACACCTTGGGTAGTGAGCTTCCTCCTACCTATATTAGCCAACCATCTGTTGCATGTCATGTCATGCACCTTCTTATATCCTATTCAA
>NMUG010010970.1:0-10780 GCA_002855965.1 Monotropa hypopitys
AGCTTGATGTTAAGAATGCCTTCTTACATGGAGACCTGGATGAAGAAGTGTATATGGATATCCCCCCAGGTTTTGAAGCTTCTCAAACCGAGGGAAAGGTATGCAGACTCCGAAAGGCCTTGTATGGCTTCAAACAATCTCCAAGGGCCTGGTTTAAAAGATTCACTCAGGCAATAAAGAAGTATGGCTTCAATCAGAGTCAAGCTGATCACACACTGTTTGTGAAACACTCCTTGCATGGGAAGACTATGGCTCTCATTGTTTACGTTGACGACATTGTTCTCACAGGGGATGATAATGAAGAAATTCCTCGGATCAAGGAATATCTTGCAAAAGAATTTGAAATTAAAGACCTAGGGAACTTGAAATATTTCCTGGGAATTGAAGTTGCCAGGTCAAAGGATGCAATCTTCATATGTCAGAGAAAATATGTTCTTGACTTATTGGAAGAAACGGGAATGCTGGGGTGCAAGGCATGTGACACTCCGCTAGAGTCAAATCTGAAACTCAGCGATAATGATGATGGAACGCCTACCGACAAAGGAAGTTATCAGACTTGTGGGGAAACTCATTTACTTATCTCACTCACGTCTGGATATTGCCTTTGCGGTTAATTTGGTGAGTCAGTTTATGCATGCTCCTAAAACCATACACTTGGGCCGGCTCGATTACGGACAGGAGATCCACCTCAGGGTATTGTGCCTTTGTTGGTGGAAATTTAGTCACTTGGAGGAGCAAGAAACAAAATGTGGTTGCCAGGTCCAGTGCGGAAGCTGAATTCAGAGCGATGGCACAAGGTGTGTGTGAGCTTCTTTGGATCAAACTGTTATTTAGTGATTTGGGAATCGCTCATCCTGATGTTATGCGCCTATATTGTGATAATAAGGCGGCAATCAGCATTGCCCACAATCCAGTGCAACATGACCGAACAAAACATGTGGAGATTGACCGCCATTTTATCAAGGAGAAATACACTAGTGGAACCATATGCATGCCTTTTGTAAGAACAGAAGACCAACTTGTTGATGTCCTCACCAAGGGAATAAGAAGTAAATCATTTCATGACATTCTTGGCAAGCTGGGCATGTGTGATATCTATGCTCCAGCTTGAGGGGGAGTGTTAGAATAGTGTTGTATTATTGGTTGTTTTATTTTTTCTTTTCTTTTGTGTCTCTTATGTAATTCCTCTATATTTAGGGGCCCAAGTGTATTTCTCTCTCTATCTCAATATAAACGGGTAGTGAGGTCCTCTCATTACCTCAAGCTTTTCTCTTATCACAACTTTACAATCTCTTGTTGATGTTAGAATATTTGATTCTTTTGAATAGCATCAATGTCTCATTATACTTCCAAAATCCATTTTCAGTTCCAGATTTTGCAGGACATAGATCGGAGTCCAATAATGGCCAAGTTGTACAGTTGTTCCACATGTATTAGCTATTAGTCAGGTTGAGTTTGCTTAGTTTAGCATGTACAAAGTCCTGTAAAATTTATTTTACATTTTTATCAGAACTGGTTAATGTATAGTGTAGCTTTACATTTTGGTTTGCTTTAATTTCCGTTACGTGTTGTAAAACATTATATTTTGCTATTAATAAAATGGGTTGTTTAACTTCTTAAAAATTAAATTAAGATAAGTGCATAATCAATCAACAATGTTAACTTTAGGTTGTGGCTTGGGGTCACGCCACCTCGGTTAAGTTCCAATGGGATTCTTAATCCTGGGCGGGGTGTGACATGATATGTCAAGCTTCGTGGACTGAACATAGTAATCCAACTTCTGGTTTATTTTCAAATCCTCTCGGGGAAAACATGAAACGGAGGAAGAGAACCTTAACAAATGCAAAGCAGTTCTTCATCTCTGGCACATCACCAAGATAATAAGAATGAGGACGCCGCCATCCACCACATGCAACTTGAACAACCTGTTCTAATTTGAAATTAGTCATGCAAAAGGTAGATAACTTGGAAGAAACTGATAGAGACAGAAAGAGAGTGTAGTACCTTGGCTTCGGTACTCAAGTTCCATATCAGGAAGTATGTTGATGAAAAACCAATTGCATAGTTTCCACCGGCCAAATCATTGGGAGACGTTGGAACAGAGACGCATTGTACCAAACTTAATTCTTTCACTTGTTTCATCCCTAAAAATTCCAAACTTTGTCGATCTGCATCATATTCCAAATAGCATATGCACCCATCTCCACCAGTCTGAAGAAAAATGAAACGGCAACAGAACTGACACATGAAGTCCGTACGACACGTGATACCATTTAATCCATAAATATCTTAGATTTCAAATATTTCACTACTGCCAATGCCTTGTCTGTTGCATTTTGAATGCAAAATTTTGAGATTTCAAGCAATCAATTATAAATTGTCTTTTCCAATTACTCCGACACAAATGAAGAAGCATAAAGGAAAAACAAGAAAAAGTAACATCTGTGACTCTGCGTATGGAGAAAAGGTTAGTCTTGGGCCATACCGAATGTATTTCAACTCGACTTGAACTGCAGCTAGCTATGGCAATGCTGCACACGCTTGATATCCCATGTGCCCCTTTGAAATAACTTAAGGAAGATATTTTCAGGTCTGGTGCAATAGATGTAGCGACCAAGATGTCCTTTAAAGGGAATAACACCAGATTCCCACGGAGATCTCCACAAACAAGCACCTAGTAAGATTACTGCAAGATTCAGTAAGCAATAGATAGATTTTAGATTGGTATTCAAGTTCCAATTTTGATCTTAAGCTTAGAATTGTCTCATCAAACTCACAGCTTCGATTAAAAGACCCTCATCCCTCAGAATCTCAAAAAATATCGTTTCTCTTCTTGCTTGATGCAGAAGCAGACATCCGTGCTACGGTCACAATAGTGTTGTGCAAGAGTAACTGCTAATATTAAGAGCTTGTTGTCTTTTATGTACTTTTATTTCAGATAATATGTCCAACTGCATGATATTGATGTGATGGCTAGGATCAAAGTGAATAGTAGAAATGGGTAGGATTTCACGTTTCTAGTGTTTATCAAATAAAAAGAGTTCTAATAACTTTCATCCTTATACTTTAGCAAGCTATTGAGCAAATTGTGGTCCTTTTGCAAATTCCTGGACTTAAGGGAACAGAAAACCAGCCCTTTGCTGCATCAGCTTTTTCTCCCTCTTTTGGATCTTCTAAAATCGATTTCGGCAAGCAGACTCGTTCTACCAATTTGGTGGATATCAGGCTCATTGATCTTTGTTACGTTAGAACTCTTTGTATGTACATATGTGATAGTTGTATATTCCCCAAGAGGCTAAGTGTAAAAATTGTACCCTCTCATATGTAATGTAGTTGTAATAATCGTGAATAAAAAAGTTTTTTTATGTATCTCAATCTCACATGGTATCAGAGCGATACCCAAAACCCTAGCCGCCATGCCTCCTCACTGTTGCCGGAAAACCTCCAATCGTCATCACCAGACCTCGTGGTTTCATGAATCTTCGGTCATCACGTTTTCGTGAATCCTAAGCCGTCGCACGTCTCCCGCGACAGCTGTCCAAGGATCTTCTGACCATCACAGCCGCCACTATTGACGTCACCAAACTCTGGCGACCTACTTTGGGGTTCCAAGTCTGGTTTTTTGGTGTTTTTCGTTCTCCGGCAACCTCTGTTTATCCGGGCTGCTCCGTTTTTGCCTCCAACGATGCTCGTCATCCTCCATCGAGGCTATCAGGTCTCTGACAAGGTGGTTTCAACTGTGCTCATATCTGTTTTATGTTCGAAGTTGACTGGGTAATCTTGAAATTGTTTAGGTAATCTTTATTTGCCTATTACTTGTTGGTATGTCTGGAGACCCAAAAAATGTGTTGACTGGTGAGTCAAGTCGCGTTGTAACTCTCGATAACTCGCCTTTGGATATTTGTCCAATTAAGTTGGATGGTTCTAACTATTTGCGTTGGTCACGTAATTTCACTTTGGTCATCACTGCCAAAGGTTTGTTGAAATTTATCAAAAGCCCTATCCCAAAACCTGCAGCTCTAATCCTAACCTTGACTCAGAATGCATTAGTCATGACTTGACTATTTAACTCTACGCCCTTTATTCGTCATGCTTTTGTGCTCCTCGACGCTCCATATTAGATTTGGACTGTTGTGGCACAGACTTATTCCCAAAAGGATAATGACACCCAGGCCTTTGATTTAAGGAAGAAACTTAGGGGTTTGAATCAACACAGACGGTCTCTTGCGGATTATTATGTTGAATTGCGTGGATTGTGGCTACAAGGGTTTTCAGGTTGTTTGCACTGTTGATGCCGCTTCCTTTCAACAACGAGTGGAGAAAGAACATATTTATGATTTTCTTGTTGGACTTGATATTGAGTATGATCAGATTCGAATACAGGTGTTTAGTCGGGTGCCTTTTCCCACTCTAGGAGAGGTCTATGATTGTGTTTAGCAAGAGGAGAGTCGATGGAGTGCTATGGTGCATACTTCGGTTCCCGATCGCTCAGCCCTCGCTGTCATTCCTATGCCAAGGGATTGGAAGCCTGTTCAGGGACAGTTTAGTGATAGCAGTGGCCCTGTCAATCGTGACCTGCCTCGGTGTGACTATTGCCACAAGATCAGACACGCGAAGGAATTCTGTTGGAAATTGCATGGTCGATTCTCTCGTGGGAAAGGAGGTGGACGTGGCAGTGGTTCTGTGCGTTCTCAAACACATGTTTTGGAGTCTATTGTTGCCACTGATGTTGCTTCCGCTGGTACTCTCACTCAGGATGAGTTAGAAACTATCAGGCGCCTAATAACAAGGCTTGACACTCCGTCCTCGTCTTCCATTACCTCCTCGCACTTCGCTCATACAGGTATTCAAGCTAGTGCATTTACAACATCCTCGTCCCTTCCTTGGATCATAAACTCTGATGCTACTTGTCATGCCTCAACCCTGATAATCATATAGCTGACTATTCAGGATTGACATGTAGCAACCATAATGATACATAAAGCTAATATGATTCTGATAATAAAACCCAACTGAACAAAACCATGGGCAACATGCCCTAAACCAACTCATCCTCAATCTACTACTACTCAACTGATACAACTCATACAAATACAACTCAAACAAACCCCACTCGATTAAATAAAAGCTACTACTCATACACTGACTCAGAGAGATAAAAATTCTCTCAAATACATCAAAGGATAAAGAAAAAGACTCTGATACTATAAACTCTGACAAAACTCCTCAACAACTACAGCTGGACTGGACTGATGGATGCTAGTCACGAACACTTATGAGATAGCACGTAAAAACATGCGTCAGCAACGACGGCTGGTGAATACTAAAGAAATGCATAAATAAGAGAAACAATAGTCTTTTTACTTTTTTCGTCAAAATATTCCTCTTTAAAACACTTTACCACTTCCTTTATATATTTCCTATTTAACTCACACCAACAAATTCATTTCTTTCAAACATTTTTTCTCATTTCCTCTTTGAAGATAATTCTTTCTTTGTTCATTTCTTCTTGAATTATTCTTTCAAAACTCTTGCTCTTTATCAATCACCCTTTTCTTAACAGATTCTCAGATAACTTGATTTTCCACCTTTCTGTTCCAAGGATCCAGATTCACTCAATATTACCTGTAAGGCCCGAAGGGGAGACGGCGTGCCCGACTGACCAAATCAGCATTCCGTCGGCCCGGCTCCATCGCAGAATGCCACCACCAGCAAGCGCTTGGGGATCAGGCCGGCGGTCGAGTTCCACGATGCTCCCGTCGGCCCAAGATCCTGGGGCTTCGACAATGCCTTGGAAACAGCAATCTTTTGGTCTGACACGCGTGATCCTCGTCTGTAGTAGAATCCTCCTCGAGGACAATGTCCCGGGATCCCCGCACACGAAATCGGTGCACGCAGGACGATAGAACAGCTTTCTCTTGACCCGAGGCAGTCAGGCGGCTGGGCTGTCTGCCACGCGCCAATGCTCTATAAATGCAAGTCATGGGGTAGGAGAGAGGTACACAATTTTGACTACCCCGAAGCTCTGTCCATTTCACTTTCTCTCTCTAAGATCATTGCCTGACTTTATCATCGGAGGGTTCACCGGCGACACCTCCCGGTAGCCTAACGTTTGCTCCTTGCGCAACTAGGTTGGAAGTTCATCGCATTGGTCCGACGGTCATACTCAAAGGGCAAAGGAAGACAAACTCACCACTTCAATTGGCGACTCCGTTGGGGATCTCTTCAGCCTCTTTTACATCCATCCATCTTGTCCGGACAATGACTTCCAAGATAATCAGCACCCCCAAGGCCAAAGGCGCCGACGGCCGACGTACAAAGAGCAGGGGCAAGAACATTGCTGAGGGAGGTAGCGTTTCTATATGTACTCATCCTGAGGATCTCAGCTATCACACAACATCTTGCCCCAACCCTCCAGTCAAGCTAACCACAAAGCAGTTCATCAGGAAGCTCCAGGTGGACCTAGAGAAGAGAGATGATCAGATCGATTCCCTTAGGCTGGAATTGGTTCGCCTAAGGGAGGCCGCCGAACGCAGGGCCGTCCCAGAGGACAGCACCTCCAGCCCAAAGGACCAGAGCTACCGAACTCCCTCTCCCAAGAGAAGCAGGCTCTCCAACGAAAAGACATCAGTGCACGAACGCCTCGGCGTTAGGGAGGAGGTGTCTTCTAGTCAGAAAGGTGGAAACGGGGGCCTTAGACGCCGCCTGGCGCCTAACCGACGAAGAGTCTATCCTCCTGTAGAGAGTCGGCAGAGGTCAATCCATGACAGATTGGGACCGAACCAGTGGTCCCGCCCAGAAGATCACCGCCAAGGGAGTACCGACGATATGACCATCATGGCAGCCATCATGATGATCGGCTCTCCCGCTCAGAGCAAGAAGTGACGCAACGGTTGCGTCGGAAGGACGATGACCGACATAAAAGATTGGTATGCTCACCATTCACTCCTGATATTGAGGCAGCAAGGCCCCCTGTCGGCTTCTCAGCCCCCAAGTTCAATAAATACGACCCAAAAACCGACTCCTATACTCATCTTGTCCACTTCCGACAGATGATGTCCCTCTACTCCAACGATGATGCATTAATGTGCAAAATGTTCCCCTCTAGCCTTGGGGATGTCGGTCTTCTTTGGTTCGATCGACTGTCGAAGGGATCCATTGCCTCCTGGAGGGATCTTTCTTCAGTGTTCTTAGCTCGCTTCGTTACCAACTCCAAGCCGAAGAAAGAGGTGGATTCCCTGCTCGGCCTCAGACGAGCAAGGTCTGAATCCCTGCGTCAGTATGCAGCCCGGTATTGGGATCTCTACAACGAAATTGAAGAGTGTGACCAAAAAATTGTCGTCACTTCCTTCAAGCTCGGCCTGGATCACACGAGTCGAGAATTTGAGGACCTCATATTGTTCCCTCCTGCCACCATGAATGAGCTCATGGCCAGGATTGAGTTGCACGCCAAGCTGGAGGAGGCAAAAGAAGAAAGGGGCAAATCAGAAGCTCGCTCCGGAAACCAGAACAACGGCACTCCGGCCAGGCGAAGGGAAACAAATACCGTGTAGACCGAAGACCGACGAGCTCCCAAGACTTATGAATTTATCACTCACACAACGGTATTCAAGGAGCCACTCTATATCTTAATCCGAAAGATTGAGAAGGAGCCCTGGTTCCGATGGCCAGAGCGTAGGATGGGAGTCCCTAGGAAGCACAATGACAGATTCAGATGCTCCTACCACAGAGAGAAGGGACATCTGACAGTCAGCTGCCGAGCGTTCAAGGATTTCTTTGAGGAAATGGTGTTTGCTGGCCATTTGAAGAAATACATCGACAACACCAAGACGGCGGCCGAAGCAGAAAAGGAAGAGCCGAAGGAGGAAATCAGGACAATCAACATAATCCACGGCATGGTGGATCGCAACTGAGAGGACAAACTTCGTGCCGAGCTGAAGCAGACGGTCGTAGCAGAAGTCATGGCCGTCCAGCTTGGGTCGAAGAAGCCCAGAACGGGCTCCAAATATTCCATCTCCTTCTCCGACAATGACTCCGACAGGGTGCAACACCCCTACGACGACGCCTTGGTCGTAACCCTCCGCATCGGTCCATGCAATGTCCGGAGGATCCTGGTAGATCTCGGCAATTCTGCCAACGTGATGTATTACCCCCTCTTCAAGAAGCTGGGGTTTAAAGAAACAGACCTCGAGCCAACCGACGTACCTCTCGTCCGATTCAATGCAGCATCTGTATGGCCTCTTGGCAAGCTGGTGCTCCCGGTATTGGTCGGCTCGGTCTCCACCAATATAGAATTCGTAGTGGTAGATGTCACATCTCCCTACAACGCCATCCTGGGCCGAACATGGATCCACAGCATCAAAGGGGTAGCCTCAATCTATCACCAAGTCATCAAGTATGTCGGTAACAAGGGAGTGGAAGAGCTCCGAGGAGATCAAACGGCGACCAAACAATGTTACATCGACGCCGTCAAAGGAAAGGTAACCCCCGAGCAGATTCATTGGGTGGAGGTTCCGGACCATTCGATGCTTGAGGACGTCGGTACAAGTGCCTCCGACAAATCAGTGGAGGATCTTGTGACCGTACCTCTGAGCATCGATGACCCTAAATGCTTCTTTATTATCGGTTCATCACTGACCGACGCCGAACAGACAGAGATGGTAGATCTACTCAAGAAAAACCTAGAGGTGTTCGCCTGGACACCATACGAGATGTCGGGCGTTGACCCCTCCTTCATTAGCCATCACCTCAACGTCCGGCCAGATCACAAGCCGGTGGTTCAAAAGCCCAGACCATCGACAGTATCTCACACCGACGCCGTCATCGAAGAGATTGACCGCCTGAAAGAGGCAGAGGCCATCAGGGAGGTTCACTATCCCATCTGGTTGGCGAATACATTGGTCGTTAAAAAGAAGAACGGCAAGTGGAGGGTCTGTGTCGACTACACAAACCTCAATGATGCTTGCCCAAAAGATAGTTTCCCTGTGCCGAGGATCGATCAACTGGTGGACTCGACGACAGGGCATCCCAGAATGAGTTTCATGGATGCCTACCGGGGCTACCACCAGATAGCCATGTTCGGTCCGGATCAGAAGAAGACAGCCTTCATCTCCCCTCGTGGACTATTTTGCTACCGGGTAATGCCGTTCGGCCTCAAAAATGCCGGAGCGACTTACCAACGAATGATAACGAAAATGTTCAGTGCCGAGTTGGGAGATATGGTGGAAGCTTACATTGACGACATGGTGGTCAACAGCAAGGCCAACGACCACCACCTGTCGGACCTCCACCATGTGTTCAACATCCTCAAGAAGCATCATCTACGACTCAACGCCTCGAAGTGTGCCTTCGGCGTCAGCTCCGGCAAATTCCTCGGATATTTGGTCACACGCCGAGGCATTAAGGCCGACCCTCTGCAGATATCGGCCATTCAACGGCTGGAAGATCCAAGGACTCTGAAGGAAGTCCAGAAGTTGGCCGGGATGGCGGCAGCTCTCAATCGATTCATCAATCGGTCCTCAGATAAGTGTCGACCATTCTACGAAGTTTTCAGGAAAAACAACGGCCGACACTTTGAGTGGACCGACAAGTGCAAGAAAGCACTAGGCAACCTAAAAGCATACCTCTCATCGGCTCCAATTCTGGCGAAGCCGAAGGAAGGTGAGGAACTCTATCTCTACTTGGCCGTCACGCCACATACAGCCAGCTCGGCATTGGTTCGGCAGGAGGGACAAGAGCAACTCTCAATCTATTTCTCTAGCAAATCACTCGTCGGCGCCGAGACATGGTATCTTCCTCTCGAGAAGCTTGCATTTGCACTAATCATTGCCTCCAGGAAGCTTGCACCCTACTTCCAGGCTCACACCATCATCGTTCTAATCGAGTTCCCACTACGGGCGCTCCTTCATCGAGCCGACTTGTCGGGAAGGATAACCAAATGGGCCGTAGAGTTAGCCAACTTCGACGTCAAATATTAGCCGAGGACTGCCATCAAGGGGCCGATCCTTGCCGACTTCATCGCAGAGTACTCTCCTAGACCGGACCATCCATCCCCCAACGTTCAGACGGTGGAGGCCGACGGTCGGAGCATATCAGAGGCACAGAAGGGGGCCTTGGCAGATTCATGGAAGTTATTCGTAGATGGAGCCTCAAATAGTCGGGGAAGTGGTGCCGGAGCAGTACTCATCCCCCCGACGGGCTCATTCACGAGCATGCCCTTCGGCTCAATTTCAGCGCCTCCAACAACGAGGCAGAATACGAAGCCCTAATTGCCGGATTGGCCGCCGCCAAAGAGCTCAAAATTCACAGCCTGACCGTCTTCAGCGACTCCCAGTTGGTCGTTAACCAAGTTACCGGCGAGTATGAATGCCGGGACGACCGAATGGGAAGATACATAGAAAAAATTCTGCCTCGTAAAAATTTGTTGATGCATTCATAAAAATTCCTTAATAATTCCAAAAAAATTTATAAAATTCTTAAATAAGCTTTTATAATTAATTACATCTATTTATCTTTATTCAATAATATTTTTAATTATCTTAATCCCCAATTTATTATTCGTTAATGACCCAAAAATACGATGCATGTCTCACACTACTGACCATATGACAAGTTGTTCCTCATTATTCTACATGTTCTGGTAAGGACAAAGTTCGAGTAGCTGATGGCTCCCTTTGTGCTATTTCCGGGAAAGGATCCATTCACTACTCTCCCACTATTGCTCTTTCTTCAGTTCTTCGTGTTCTAAGCTTTTCTACTAAAATTCTTTCTATTAGTAGTC
>NMUG010010971.1:0-10782 GCA_002855965.1 Monotropa hypopitys
GTAGCCTTAGATAGATACTACTAAGGTTTCGAAAAATTAAATCTGTATTGGTAACCGTAGGAAGGTATTACCGAGCTTAAAATTTTTTGCCCTGAGTTATGACCATAGGGAGATGTCACTACTCGGATATTTTTTTAAATTGAATGTCGATAACTGTAGAAAGACATTACCGACCTTTTGTACCTGTAGAGTTGAAGATTTTTGTTACCTGAACTTGAGTCGCTTGACTAGTTGGGTTTAATGATTTCTTTCTTTGTTTTGTAGGATGGCCCCTCGTCGTAGATCGGGGAAGGAGCCTACAGATGAGGCTAAACCTTCGAGGCCTGTGGAGGAGGAGAGGAAGGATTCTCCCCTTGACATTGCGAATATAGACTTTGAGGCGGATGTAGGTGACGCGGTGGCATCCCGATATGGATACTTTGAGACTTTTTCCCCAGATGGTGTGAGATCTCAGTTGAGAGGGACGATGGTTCCCGAGGAGCTTAGAGCATCCAGCTTGGGTGTTTTTGACACACCGCTTCTGATGCAGCTTCAATCACATCCTTCGATCTGCAACCAGGCACATCCTGGATATAGAGACTTTTTGGTCGAACAGAGTTTTGGCAATTTTTTGGCCATTCTCCCATTCCGCTCGAAGTATACTCTGATTCGGGCACTTGCCGAGCGCTAGTTCAGTGAGACCAACACGCTACATTTGACATTTAATTATAAATATAAATGTTTTAATATTTGTCAAAGGAGTTATTAAAAAGCGGAAATAAAAATGTGGTGGGTGGAGAAGAGGATTATTGGGATTAAATAAGGTTCTTATATATGTAAGTGTTTTATAAAATGCTCTAAGTATAAAAATAGTTAGGAGGAGGGTATACAAGGGTAATAAGAGTTAAGTAAGGGGGGTATAATGGTCTTTAAGCTATAAAATCTGTATTAGGGTAATGAGGGAGACTAATCTCTCATTTTTGGTTTAACCTAAAAGTGTTCTATAGAGGATTAGAGATAGAGAGAGAGAGAGAGAGAGAAAGTGGTAGCTAGAGGACATCCTTGGATTTGAAGGCATGGGATTGAGAATCGGAAGAAAAGTTCTTCTACAACATCATTCCTCACGTAAGTACGAGTCTATTGAAACAATTTTTACGTTTATATCAACTCAGATCTGGGCTAGATCGGAGTTCTAATCCCTAATCTCGTTTTTGGAAAAAATGGTGGGATTGTTTGATGAATTTTGGGTGTGTTTAGGAGTTGTTTGAGGCTACAAATTTAATATGTTAAGTATCATCATGTCTATAACACTTTGGAATGTCCAATTTTGGATGTGTAGAGGTTAGATCAAAGAGTTTTGTAAGAGTTCGTAAAAACAATTTTTCTGAAAATTCGATTCTGAAGAACGTCGACCGGTCGCGGGAATCGGTCGACCGGTCGTGGCATTTCTGTGCGGTCTCGACCGGTCGCGGGAAATCGGTCGACCGGTCGTGGAAGGTCAATGTGGTCTCGACCGGTCGCAGCTTTGGGTAGACCGGTCGTGGTTAAGAAAATTCTGAAAATTTTAGTAAAGTTCTAAAATGTTTTGAAAGGCATGGGGGTTCAATTAAAAGACTTTTAAAGGTAGTTTAAAAAGGAATTACCTATCCAGTTGATTTAATCAAATGATTTTGTTATCTTCCTGTCAGATTATATATTCACGTGAACTGAAATTGTAATTGTGTTGATAAGAATACTTGAGGAAGGCATTGAGGCCTCGCTCAAAGGCAAGGAGAAAGTTTGAACCGCACGGTATCGGTGAGTGTAGGAATATGGTATCTTTAATGGTACATTCGCAGGATTGTTTTAATTAACTGTCTCCTTTGAGCGTGAGAAGTTAACTATTGTTGTGGTTGTATCGAGTTTCATAACGCATGGTGAGTTGATATGCATTGACATAATGCATGATGAGTTTGATATGCATGGACATAATGTATGATGAGTTGATATGCATGGACATAATGCATGATGAGTTGGATATGCATGAACATAAATGCATAAGTTGAGATGGAAAGCATAATATAGACATATATATATTATGCATGCCTCCGTGGTACGGGTGGCGTTGCTAGCAATCAGTAAAGCCAGTGGTTGGCCACAAAGTAAGTCCAATGGGTGCCTTGGACGTACCCCAAATTTTAGTGCGTGGAGCGTACGAACTACTACCTATAGTAGTAGCTATTTTCAGGGCATGTGATGCTCAAATCTTTTTGAAAAGAGGCTTCGGCCAGAATATATAAGTATCATGCATGGGATGCATCGTTGAAAGAGGAATTGTTCATACTCATATTCATAATTTCTGACTATGAAATTACTTGTGTTTGGAAATTAAACATATCATATTCACACTCTGTTTCCTTGTCTCTAGCTTGGAAATAGGTTTCAAGGTTAGCGGTCCACTACGAGGCTGGAGGGCATTGGATGATTGGATGTGATGATATGGCAAGGGTTGTCTTGTGGAAGAGAAAATAAATTGTGGCTTGGGGTCCTGTTTATTTTCCTCGGTAGATTATCATTGATCTTCATTCAGAGACTTGTAATAGAAATTGTAGTAGTGGTAGTAAGAGCTTCTTTTCACGTTCTTTCCCTATGAAGTTGGAGTACCATCGTTATTGGGTTTTGATGTTGAGGTTTATTTATTTTTGTTAAGTATGTTTGGCAACTTTACTTGAGGTTTGGTTTTAATGGAGAAGTCTATGGAAATTTTTAATTTTTTGTGTATTTTGGAGTTAGGGATGTTACAAGGATGAACACATACACACCCAATAATATAATATGATTTACTCTTGCCCGAAGGCTAGCCCACCTAGCTAAAACATTGTTCATCAACATCCACCACCTGTGGAACAAAAACAACAAATGCCCGAAGGCTAGCCCACCTGGCTATAACTGATGATCATAATGATCTCCTGCCAACACTGGCCACCTTAGGCTATACACCAGCTTCTTGGCAAAAAGGCTGAAACTGCCAACACTGGCCACCTTAGGCTATACACAAGCCTTATAGCAATAAATGCCAACTTCCAACACTGGCCACCTTATGAGTACAAACACTCAATCTGCCCACACTGGCCACCGTAGCACATACACAAGTTCCAAAAACCGTCTCAATATGTATAATAATGTATATATATCTAGGGGCAATATTCCTCTTACACTTGGACTCACACACAAGTAGTCCTACTCAACACCTCTTATTAAATCAACAAGGCCCAAAGAGGCCACACACCTTCCACCGTCAACCAACAGGTAGCGTATCACATATATACTTAAGTGTCATAATCATTAAATAACCCTACATGGGTCTATCATGCTTCCACTACGCTACTTTGATTATTCTTTTATTGATTTACTTCATGCATTACATTCAATGAACGTACACCTTAACTATTAATTTCCAATACATTAGTGTACTTAACATCGTTATAGACTCCAGTGACCCACCAAGGAAATCCTACTTATCCACCGTATATGTTGTACAACTAGGTACATTAATCATTCAAGTTTTCTTAACTTACTTCATCATCCTTTTCATAATTATGGAATAACCCATTTGATTCAAGTAGTCTCATTTAAACATATAAACTATTCGCATATGAGTAAATAAATTTAATATCTAACACAAACTCACCAGTTACCAGCGAAGAGCCAGACAACCTCCTCCACAAGTCCTGGAAGAGACGATGATTACCTGGCATGAACACAAGTGGATTAGAATCCAAATATTATACTAGAATCATTTAAAATTGAAATTAAACATCAACATGGACCTAGACACCTCAAGGTCCCTAACGTCTAACCCAACACTTAGAATTCTCAAAGACAAGTCTTAACCTCCAAAAGACTAAGGCATCAATGCCTCACCCCAAATAAACCTCCAAACACTCCCAAGGTTTGCTAAGATCCTCCAAACATGGCCAACATACATCTAAAGGTGTTTACCTAAAGATCCCAAAGCAACCAGCAATAATTTCTCAAAATCTGGACTGACCGGTATGGCACCGGTACGGCGCCGGTATACCGCCCGGCATGTCGGTTAGAGTAAAAATTCCCAAACTTCTTAAGGTAGAACCTACTGCCCAAAATTGTAAAAATTCGGTATACCACCCAGTATACCGGCCGGAATGCCAGCTAGCATGCCGGTTAGGCCAAACTCGCACACTAAGAAAAGGAACAACTCACGGAAGGAATTTTGTAAGGGCCGATAGGGCACCGGTATGCCGGTCTTTATACCGGTTCCTGAGCAAAATGTATTTTAATGGCGATTTGACGAACACCACTTCACCAAAACTCTCACAACTCGATATAAAAATCTAAGTATCGTAAAACCACATATTCCTAAGCCTTCCTCATCGATATAGGCCCAACATACTTCATTTTTAAGGTCTCTAAACATTCAAAGATCACTCAAACAAGGGCTTAAACTCCAAGAACACCAAAATCCAAAAAATATGAAAAACCTAGATCTAGACTTCGATACAAAAGATTTGACTACGAAATTAAGGGAAAACATCACTTACTTGGTGCTTGATATGTGAGAGGATTAACTCTCTAGGCCTCTATCATCTTCTTGATCTTCTCCTCTTTCTCTCTCTACAATACTCTCTCCCTCTCCTAGCCACCATAAGCATAATCTTTTCTAACCTAAACAAGATTAGGTTAATTAGGAACCCCTAATCAGATTTTAATGCCCTTTTACTCTATTACCCCTCCTCTAACAATCCAATTACCCACAATGACATTCTCTAATTAGTCTTAGGCACCCACATTTCATAACACGTGCTAATTAATCCTCTAGCACTTAATTACCCACATATAACCCTTCCTTAATATATTTTACCAATTCTACTATAAATCCTTGTAATATTTTCATCATTAATCGAAATAATTAAATTAAATTATTAAAGTGGAATGGGTGTGACAACATACATGACAAAATGATGCAATCGTGTTCTCAAGTCATGCAGCTACTCTAAAATAACACAATTCATATATTGCACTTGATTGGTTCTTTGCTTTAGGGAAATCGCTGCATAATTCTTTGCCAATGTGCTAGGTAAAAGTTGCCAATGGAGTTCAAAAATTGAATGGGATATGGGTTTTTAGGTCCGGATTGCTTGGTTTGACTCTCTCGACTAATATTGTAGTGATAACTTGGTTGAGGTGTGAATTCTCTTCGTGGTTTGTTCGCCTGGCATGCTCCCTCTTTATAAGAGTTTCTTGAATTTCACGATCACATGTGAGTATTTGAGTTGGTGCATCTTGATGAGTTTGATCACTTCGAGTTGGCTTTAGCACTTTATTTTTGTTAGATTGGTTATGAGTAATCATGAGAATTGGAAAGAGTTTGATGGTTCTTGTATGCGCTTCATAAGGTTTGTTCTTGTCTTTGTTTGTTTTATCATTGCAACATCATGATATTTGTTTTGGTTATTGCATTATCATTGTGTGTTGATCATCATGAGTACATTTTTTTGTGCATCTCATGAGCTCATTTTTTATTGCATTTCATTTGTATTTGTATTCATGCATGTGTTGATGTTTATCTCTTCTTGAGTTGCTATTCCATGTTGGGGGTCTTCGTCATTTTTTTAAACAGTGGGATAGACATATTTGAGGTGGAGTTCTTGTAGAGATATTGATACTTTGTGCAGGTTTTGGAAAGCTCTTGTTGGATATAGCTCATGTTGGATGCTTTGTTTTTTTCCTCCCGGGTCAAAAAGGGGGAGAATAATGTTCTAAATCGGCTTGTCTTTGATCTTGTTTGCTCTTGTAAAAAGGGGGATAGAATGTTGGATGCTTTGTTATATCTTCCTTTCTCTTGTTTGTGTTTGATACTAGTTTGTCGGTGCATTCTTTGTCATTCTTATTTGATGTTTGCACTTGATCTTTGGTGATTGGTATTTCTTTGCAGGATCTTCTTGGTACCATGGTTCGTTTCTTGTTTAGCCGATAGGTTTGATTTTGTCCACAGAAACAAAAAACAAAGGGGGAGATTGAAAGTTTATTTTTGTTGTTATTTTGTTTCTCCGAGTCCAAATGGACTATCGGGCAATGTAATTTTTTTTATCTCTTGTTTTTGTTTGAGTCGAATCATGTTTGGAAATTGGTTTGGTATATATTTGAAGATCAAGAGCATCAAGGAAGCATTTTTGTTCATGTGAAGTATTATTGAAGATCAAGGGCATCAAGTTTCAAAGTTGATTTGAAGAAAGCTCATTGAATATATGGAAGTGTTGGGTTAGAGTGAGATATGTACATTCGACATCAAATTGATGGCATTCTAAGGTTTGTTCAAGGATGTTTTAATCTTAGAATTTCATCTTAATCCTTGTTTTTGTCCATAGGTATTCATTTTCGGTGTTCCATGTATTTTCCTAAATTCTATTTTTTGGCTCTAGGCAGTGTACTGTGTGTCTGGTTGCCCGGCATACCGTGACTGGTCGCACGATTCTATTTTTTCCTTTTCTTCTCGGATTCCCAACAGAACATAGGGCGACTGATTGCCCTCCTCATCGGGACCGGTCGTGGTGTCCCGTCCAAGTGTCCCAAGATGTCCGACCGATTGGACTGTCCCAAGTTTGCCTGCACGACCGGTTGCGATCTGGTGCATCGTGGTTCAGCTTTGATCAGAACCATGCACGACCGATTGGAGTCTCTAGCGTGACCGGTTGCGATCTGTGGTTTGTGGTTCAGCTTTGAGAAGACCCCTGTGTGACCGGTTGGGGTCCCTAGCGCGACCGGTCACACTTCTGATCTGTCAGAAATTTTAAAAACGTGTCTTTAAGTTCTTAAGTCGGTTTAATGATATTTTGAAGGGCGTTTTAGTCAAATAATCATATTTTAAGTTGCCCTAACCTTGTCTAATGTTCCTAAGTATAAAAGGAACATTCTAATTCATTTTTGAGGACTAATCTTCATATCTTCAAGTTCAATCTCCTTGGTGGCTGCACCATCCTCAAGGTATTAGGGTTTCTATATGATTTCTTTTTTATTGCAACTACATCTCTCATTGCTAATGAAGATTGTCTTGAAAAATTGTGTGAGTTCACTTTACCCTCTTTGAAAAGGAATTTGCTTTATGAAGTTAGGGTTTTGTGAATTTAGGGTTTTGAGAAGTTATGGTTTTGAAAGAAGTTCTTTGACTAAATCCTTCATTCTTTTTGTATTCTCTGGTGTCTCAATGTTCCAATCTTTTCTTGAGAATTTTGTGAGACAAGATCCTTGTGTCACTATTCTTTGATATTCATCAACATCCTTGACGGATCTTTTGCCATCTACGATTTCTCCAAGATGACTTGGAGACGACAGAGTTTCGGAGATCGGGCTTGCTTGCTCGTGGTATGCATTGAGTCAAAGGAGGAGTTCAGGGAACAACTTCAACATTCAAGGATTAGGTAAATCGATTGGTATTCGTTTTTCTGATTGGCTTGTAATGTTGAACGTTCTTTGATTAATGCAAAAATCGTAGAGTAGGGGTGGTTTTTGGCTTAGGGTTATTCAACCCTAAGTCTTTTCCATGTAAATCATGTGTATGCTCTTCTTTGTCTCTCTACATCTCTCATAGTTTAGGTTGTTTTATTTGATTGAATTTTTTAAAGTGGTTAAAAATTGAAAACCTGAAAAACTCACCTATTCACCCCCCTAGGTTAGTTTACCGCTTCTGCACTAAATTTCACCTCTAATACACCTAGGCACCCTATGTAATCATAACAATCACTAAATGATCCCTTACTTTTATTTAAGCACATATAACCATTCCATATAAAAATTATTACATTCAACTCTTAAATCAAAATTATAATTCATTTCTTAATAAATAATTTAATTGATTTATTGTAATGGGACGGGTGTGACAATATCTCACTTGCTTAAATGGAATATCATCATATTTGAGATGATTCTTATATGCCTAGATTATCACCACCCTAAGTAGGAAGTCCATAACTACATTCTCCTGATAAGCTATATAGTGGACTGATTTGTTAAACACTTATATATCTCTTGCTCTTACTTGGTTACACACTTGTTAGAGAGATTATATATTGCAGTCACTATCTATGAGTTTCGACTATTTGCATGTGATGTATATGAAATCCCTTCATCCTTCATTTGGTCATATCATTATTAAATGGTAGTTAAACTTATGTCATATTGCTTTTATTGTTATACTTTTTACTGTCGCACTATATGTTTGATGAGTCTGTTACATGTGCAGTAAGAATACAGGATAAGTGAAGATCCATTCCACATCATACCTTGAGCTTTCTGATGTAGGACAAAGGCCTACGTATAGCTTCGAGCAGACCTCATTCCCAGCCGAGCTAAGCACCCCTTCCTTCCAATCAGTCGCACAGTGCACACCAAATGCCGAACTGCATACCCGCACACCAGACGCCGAGCTACCACCATCGCCGCACTGCCTACAAGAACTTCAGCACAGCCCGACCATTCCAGCCCGTACCAGTTCAGCATGGCAACCCACGTCAGCAAGGCCTCAAAAGCTACACCTCATCTCAGCCGTATTCCTGCAATGCTACTGGAACGATACCACACGGGGTCCACCCGAGATCCTCTGACATTTCTGTTATTACTTTTCAAATTCTATTAGGGATTGTACATTTGTAATCATTTACTTTTGCCTTTTTTGTCGCATTAGCAGCCATTCCTTTTTAAGGTTTTTCATTGTATTCTTCTCGGGCTATATAAACCTAACGATGTACATCTCATAGCATCTTTTTATCCAAAATTAAAACCCTATTTCAAACCAGAGCTCATCTCTCTTCATTCTTTAGGTGGATTCCTGAGTTGCTGCTGGATTCCAGTGCTGTTAGGTGGATTCCTATCACTTCTACCAAACTACGGTGTTAGTTCGATCATCCCTCTACAGATTACAGTTTTAATCTATCCGCCCCTTAGCGATTCTTATTCCTAGAATCATCTCTACCTAACTTCATCCATTCACATTCTATGTCGGTTGGTATCAGAGCCTACTTCCAATGGATGATGCTCCGGAAGATCGATCAGCAATAGTGGGCAATTTGAGGATTGTTCAACAAGAGATGCATGAACCACGCGAACTTGTTAAGTACCTTACCGGCGAGTTTGCTCGTGTTCAGGTCCGTCAAGAGCAGGATCAGGCTTTCCCTGAACCTGTGGGCCAAAATGGTGCACAAGCCAGAATTCCAAGAAGAGTTCCTTATCATTGCCCTGTGCCTGGAGTTTTATCAGACTCGGATAATGATGTTGACGAAAGGGTACTTAACTATGGTGACCAAGAAAGGCCTCTTGAGAATAGAGACTACCGGATGAAGGTGGAGTTACCTTCTTTTGATGGATATTTGGATGTGGAAGGATTTCTTGACTGGTTGATAGAGGTTGGAAATTTTTTCGATTACATGGGTATCGAAGAATAGAAGAAGGTCAAGTTTGTGGCCTATCGTCTCAAGAGTGGCGCCTCAGCCTGGTAGGACCAATTACAAATGTCCCGAGCACGACAGAACAAGACCCACATACGTTCATGGTCGAGGATGAAGAAGCTGATGAACCAGAGATTCTTGCCTGCTAACTACGAGCAGTTGTTGTTCCAGCAATATCAGAATTGCAAGCTAGGACTCAGGTCGGTCAGAGCCTACACGGAGGAGTTCTATAGGTTGTCGTCTCGTAATGACCTGGTAGAAAATGACAACCAACAAGTGGCTAGGTTTAACAATGGCCTACGCCAGCCTATCAAAGATAAAGTGGTATTGCACCCAGCCTTTACTCTCAATGAGGCTGTTGAGCTAGCTTTATGGGTTAAAGACCAGCTGGACAGGATCAGCGCAGGAGCTCACAAATTCAGCAGGACCCTGGTAGGACAGGTGTCAAGTGGAAAGAGAGAGCTGCCTGGTCAGATGAGTGGCTGCGCGACAAGCGGAGGAGTGGCCGCAGGGAGTTCAAGTGCTACTCAACCAGTGCGGAAAGGCAGTAAATAAGTCATCGCATCCCAGAAGACCTCACCAAGCCCTTATACGCCATCTTCCAAACCTATCAAGTGTTACAGGTGTGGAGAGCCAGGTCATCGCTCAAACAATTGCCCGAATAGACGAGTTGCTAACCTTCCTCTGCAAGGCAATGAAGACGAGCTGTTAGAGGACCAGACCCAAGAGTTGAATAAAGAAGAAATGGTGGAAGTTGATGAGGGAGTTGTTCTGGTTGTCCGTAGATTGCTGTATTATCTTTGGATAGAAGCTGAGACTCAGATGCACAATATCTTTCGCACTCACTGCATGGCGGGTCAGAGTGTGCGCGAGCTAATTATCGATGGAGGGAGCACTGACAACATAGTTTCTCGAACTATGGTGGATAAGCTTCAACTGAAAATAGAAGCTCATTCCAATTAGTACAAGATTGGTTGGATTAATGACGGTGGAGAAGTCAAGGTCAGTGAGCGCTGTACAGTATAACTTTCCATTGGTCAAAAGTACAAGGATGAGGTGATATGTGACGTAGTGGATATATTAGCTTTACATTTGCTGCTAGGTCGACCTTGGCAATTCGATGTTGGATCTACCCATAATGGTCGTCTCAACACTTACTCATTCATGCACCATGGGACCAAGATTACTTTGGTTCCCATGGGAGGACAGAAGCCTAGAGAGACCTACACTGTAAGCAAAACTCTACTAGTTGTGCCAGAGTTGGAAAAATAAGAGCTGGAGGAGCATGAAGTGCACATAGTGGTGGTGAAAGGAGAAGGTCCACAGCCGACCAGCGTACCTGCCG
>NMUG010010972.1:0-10781 GCA_002855965.1 Monotropa hypopitys
GGTGCAACCCCTTTGAACTTGCGAAAATTATACAGCCTGCACCGGTGCACCTGGGACCTGCACCAGTGCACCGAGAGGAAAACTTGATCTGAGGGTCCTTGCATCGATGGTGCACCGATGCACCTATGCCCTGCACCGATGCAGCATAGGGCTGCACCGATGCACCTGTTGTTCCAACCCAACAGGGCTTTGGTGCATTGGTCTTGCACCGATGCAAGACCAAAACCAACCCTGCACCGATGCAAGAGAAGCTGCACCGATGCACCACTCTTCCAAAATGAAGAAATTGATGTTTTTGGAGGTTTTAGGCCATCCCACAAGCCCAAACTCGATCCCAACGAATCCGAATAACTCCAACGAGACTTCCAAGCAATAAAATCACACTCGACACAATAAAACGGATAAAATTCGCATTAAAATTTACAGAGTGTGACAAACTACCCTCCTTATAAAAATTTCGTCCTCGAAATTTACCGGAGTAAGGAAAACAACTAATCGACACAACACTCCACAAGGATTTAACAAGAGTAATGCTCTACCAAATTTCCGTTGCGATCAAAACTACTTACCGATAAGAGATCGCACAAGGCACACGACTCAAGGATCAAACCTTCTTCTCCACACAATCCGCAACTAATAAAAGATACATGAGGAATCGTGCTTAAGGACCGAAAGGTCTACCGGGGAATAATTCTAACGAGATTTACAAGCGAACTCCACCACGCTTACGCCACAAGCACGCAAAAGCCAATCGCCAAGACCATTGAAAAAAGATATCCGCATCGTGAAGATGCACCAACAAGCCAAGAGTACGCCTAAGTTATTCGCAACCAATCCGAATACCGTATGCATTGAAATGTCCAAATACCCAACAAAATACACACACATCATGGTGCGGTGACAGCTTGACATTGGTGATCGTCCTGAGATGCCCCGATCGGTATCGTTTCTAAATTTGATACACACATGTCAAACCTACATCACACAATCAAAGAAAAACTCACACACACCACAACAATTATGCAAGTATTAAGTCCAAACAACACGACTTAGCACAAACTCACACCGAGTCTAGGTTCCATTATGCAATCGTACCTATTTCCCCATGCTTTACTAATTTCGCAAACAAACACGAACACTTTGGTATGAAAGTAATAGGTGGACGCAACAACAACAAAAGAAGTCAAAACGCCTCACCACAATTCAACAACACCCAACAAGGAAACATTCTCACAACGAAACAGATTTTTGAGACTTAGGCAAGGTGTCTCGATAGATACACACTTTCAAAACAAATCCCTAACATGGTACAATATTGTAGAATAGAAGTGTCTAAATGCAAATAGACATGGTGTCAACAGATACGACACAATCCGGATTCGCACGAAGACACGATGGCCAAGAGCGAATGTAAGAATGCAACCCGCAAGACAACAATGCTCCAAGCAAGGATATAATTCCTGACGACTAGATTCCGCGAGATAGATGATCCTATACGCACGAGAAGAAGAACTCATCACCATCTTAACACATGCTGAGACTGAAGACACTCCATGAGAAATCGAAAAGGAGATGGTCAAAACCAGCTACAACATCACAAGAAGGGAACAAGGAACAAGAAGGTTTTCCAAACAAAGAACAGCTTCCGCAATCGCCACCAAGTGCCAGACGAGAACTATGAGAGGTCAATCGCACAAGACCACGAATCTAGGAATCCTAGTAACGACCAGGATAAGGCACAAGCACACACTAACCCAAGAGAACCGAAGAGTCAACAAGCCACCAAGGACGACAACCACTCACTGATCTGCAAAATAGTTGCCGTTCATCTATAAAACGTGCATGCAGTTCTTCGGTGGCATTGCCGAAGCATCTTACAGTTGTTGTTCATCTATAAAATGTATATGCAGCTCTTCAGTGGCATTGCCGAAGCATCTTACAGTTGTCGTTCATCTATAAAACGTGCATGCAGCTCTCCGGTGACATTGCCGAAGCAGTTTACAGTTGTCGTTCATCTATAAAATGTGCATGCAGCTCTTCGGTGGCATTGCCGAAGTAGCTTACAATTGTTGTTCATCTATAAAACATGCATGCAGCTCTTCGGTGGCATTGCCAAAGCAGCTTATAGTTATCGTTCAACTATAAAACGTGCATACAGCTCTTCGGTGGCATAGTCGAAGCAATCAAAAAAGTTTTCGTTTACCTACAAAACGTACATGTGTTACCTCAGGAATGCAGCCGAAGCAACCATTAAGTTCTCATTTATCTAAAAATTATACAAGTGTCACCTTGGCGTGGAGCCAGAGCAACCAACAAACATAAGCAGTTATGATGTGCTACCGAGCCGAGATCAAATCTTTTCCACAACAAAGCCTTTTCCTCAATTGGGGTAAGAAGGGCACATACCAAGTATGAAAGAAGTAGCCATACATACAAAAGACTTAGCAGGAAATGCAGAAATTCTCATAAAAGAAAGAAGGACCAGCCATAGATCATCTCGGCCCAAAAACAGCAACAAACAAAAACAAAAAAGAAAAGAGTACAAAAAGCAACATCAGCCATCCAGATTAGCAGGTTTGGTCCCAGCAAGCTTGGTCCCAGCGAAAGTTATGGTCTCAGGTGCCGGCGGTGCAGATTTTAGCCAAGCTCTGCCCTTGGGCGACGCTATGAGGTGAATCTCCCCCATTGCCGAAGTATGGTCCTCAACGCCCATCGAGACCATAGCATAGACCCTGTCCTTCTTGAAAAGCTTCTCCTTCAGCCGAGCCACCTAGTCGCGGTACGCTGCCTTGGCCTCATCGAACCCCCTGTTATAGTGGCTCTCCTTCTGGGCACTCCTTTTCTACTTCTGCTCCTCCATTTCGGCCAGCGCCGACGCTACCTCGGCCTTCAGCCTGGCTATCTTGGCATCTGCAGCAGCGATGCGAGCATTTTTCACATTCATCTCGGCAACGTTTATCTCTATAGTGGCCTCGAGAGCCTTGGCTTTATTTCTTAGCTCAACCGAGGAGCTGCTCTCCTCCTCAAGCTTTTTAAGGCCTGCCTCGGCCTCCTTCTTCGCCAGGCGATGATCGGTCTGGAGACCAAAAATACGTTGGTCCACACCAACGCCAGCAGCCATCATCTTCAAAGAAAGTCAAGGATCATTACAACTGTGTCGAAGTGAAAGACAAAATCTGAAAGCAATCAATAAATGGTCTTACCATAGCGTCGTGATACATCATCTGCCGGAAACAGGTCCGGGGACCTTTGGGAAGCTGCTCAATCTCCCTCGATATGGCGAAGGCTTGAAGCAGCGCCATCGCCACTTTCGAGTGCTCCGCAAGTAGGTCGGTCTCAATGGTCTCCACGCCCTCATAAGATAACTTGGCCACCCACGCCGGCACCACCCTCTGATAAGACCATGTCGTCTCAACGGTCGCAAGATCTAGTATGGTCTTCTTCTCTGTGGTAGATGCAGAGTGTTCGGCAGGGGGCGCATCTTCAGACATCTTGGCTCTCTTTTGCACACAAACATCCCTCAGCTCACTGGTAGTGAGGGAAACTTTGGGTTGAGCCGTCGGAACCTCTTTTGTGATAGCCACTAAGGGCCCAACATCCATAGCAATAGGCTCGGCACCAAGAGCTTCTTCCTCCAGATCAATGACTTTGTGGGGGCCCATGTCATCGGCGTCTGCGGATGTGGTTGCCCCGGCTGAATGAGGTGAGGATGGCTCGGTTGGGTGTACAGTGGAAGCCTCGATAGGGGCTGACCGAGTCTTGAGAGTATGGGTATACGATGGCATATACCCTAGAAGAGTTGGAGCCGATCGCTGATTGCTGGAAAGCTCGCCGGCTTTCCTAACTTTGTCCGCATCGGCTTGATTCTTGAAATTTCTGAGGCGAGAGACATCTGCAAATGAAGACATAAGGTCAGAGAACATCAACAGAAGGGAAAGGTGTGATCAAGGAAGCAATGTATATTGGGGGCGCCCTTCCGAAATGGAATGGTGAGATCCCCCATCGGAGTGAAGAAGTTGCCGGAGACTATAATGACATCCTCGGTATACTTGTCCGAGTCTGGCAAATCTGCAATAAGGCCGATCTGATTGGGCCTTCGGTCGAGGTAATATTTCTGCGATTTCTTATTGAAGCCGACCATATAGTTGTTGAAGATATCTACAAAGTCGAGTCGGTCCGCCCGTGGGAGGGTTTCATTCAACTTTACCATCCTCATCAAGATACGGAATGTGTTCATCGTCACTGGGAACGGTGTGATTCCGAGCTCGACGAAGAAACGATTCAGAAATGGGTGGAAGGGGAACCGAACTCCCCCTTCAACTACGGCAATAATGGGCACATGGACATACTCCAGCCCCAGCTATGTATTGCCGATGGGAGCAAGCATGATATTCATGTCAGTCGGGATCTCCCACTCCTCTCTGAAATCCCAAAGATTGGTTGGAGAATCCAGCAGCTGCTTGAACTTGTCGGACCTATTCTCTGGTGCCATTGTCAAATCTAAAAAGAACACAAATAGTATGGCACCGTTAGTCGGTCCGGCATCAACTAGTGCAGTTAAGAATAGGGAGACCATTGGCTTGGCCTTCAACCAACAACCAAGGCCAGTTCGGCTCGGCCAAGAACAGTTTGAATATGTTCATCTTCACCCATGAAGCCCAGAAATGTTCAGAGAGTTTCCAAGCCCCACAGATGGCGAGGGAGGTGAATCCCAAGAAAAAACGTCGAGAAATCGACGAAAAATTAGAGGAAGAAGTGAATGCTTGCAGAGATGAGGGAAGAACAGTCACCTGGAGCGCAGTCGGTGCCTGGAAAAGCTTGAAGAAATCTCGCCGGAAACTAGGGAAGACGGTGGCCAGAAATCGCCAAAGGTTCGCCAAAAATCGCCTGGGGCTGAGAAAATAGGAGCAAACGGAAGGCTTGTGAAACCCTAGGAGCGTTTATATAGCAGCAACCTGGGCGGAAAACTGGGTGACCGGCCGAACCGTCCCAGCCAGTCATGACGCGTTTTCATCATTGCACCTACCTCGAAACTTGTGCAGAAAGCGCCAAATGTTATCCGCGTGCACATGTTGTCCCATCCGTCACAGAGCCGACCAACGACAGCGCACCACGTGGATAGTCCAACCGTCATTTCAGGCGCACGCAAGCTAACAGGGCTGATAGCTATTGACGCGATGTCTGGGCAAACACGCAAACAGTGCAGAAGGTGACATGTCATCAAATTCAGACTGACAGTTCATAAAGTGTCGGAGGTCCTATTTCCACGATATTCCATTGGTCATGTGCTCCTCCTCTTCGGCACCAACGTATCCCTTCGGTGCTAAATCAACTGCGCTTCGGCCAAAATGCCATGGCCAAAGGGGTTGAGGGGCTATTGTTGGGGGAAAAACTAAAGAGAGGCCAGAGCCACGACCTCCTCTGGGTGGACCGCAACACGTGCCAGCTATCAAGGGGCCGAGCAATTAAGAGCCGACGATAGGAGCTCCCTGGGGCTTTCTCCGTCACAAGAGCCTCACAGCCTAGGGATGGTTTGTAGCCAGTGGTACAACAAGCTGAGGTCATGCGACCGAGCAAAGGCAGAGGCCGATGGAAGGGGGGCTTCCCCGGGGCTTACTTCGGCATGGAAGGTTTATTGCTCGGGGACAGCTCCCTGTTGATGATTGACCGTACCGAAGGGTGTCCTTTGGCCGAACAAGACAAACACCTCGACTGCAGTGAAGATTCCCTCAGAAGATAGCATCCCGGGTTTTGCACACATAGCAGACACATGCTTGACACAGAGATCAGGTTTTCCGCGATTCCTGCAGCACGCCAAACATGCCCAATGCTATTAGGCGGTGCCGCCTGACACTATCGGGGCCGACCTGTTGGTCGGATGTTCAGGTGCACAGGAGGGATAGGCACATTGTCCGATCATACAGACGGGCAGTTTAGTCGCGCCGAAGCGCGTGTCCCACACCCACTAGTGGCTCTATATAAGGGACATGGCATTCAATGCAGAGGTACTCATTCTCTCTTAGCCCAAGCTCTGTCCATTTGCTTTCTCTCTCTACAATACCTTGATGACTTAGCCATCGAGGGGTCCACTGGCGACATTCGCCGGTAGCCTAACGTTTCCTCTTTTGCAGCCAAGCTCAGTCTCATCTCCACCAATAGCAACCGGGAACCACCACAAGAAAGGCTTACCCCCCCCCTAAACAGTTATAAGGTCCTAAAATCATGTGTCACGCCCCGGATTTTCAAACCATTTTTTTTTAAATGGAATAAAAGAATGATAATAAGTCACATTTACCAAACCACATAACAAGGGGCCGTGATTTGCAAAACATTCCTCTTTAAAAATATTTATACCAAACATGCGGAAATAGAACAACAACAATCCTTTTTATGAACTTGCTTGCAAATAAAATGGTATTACAACTATTTAAGTAAAAGGGGATACCCGTAGTCTACAAGGGGGAAAAATAGGAGGAGATAGTTACCAAACTGAAATCATTGAAATGAAATATGCATCTCACCACAAGGAACTAGAGCAAGCTAAGCTAACTCTCACCATAAGCAACCCAACCAAGTAAACCTGCAAAGAGCTGTAAAAAGAAGGTTGAGTCATAAAGACCCAGCAAATATGCGATTATCAACAGTATATGAAAATATGGTGATTATGTGCAAGGTGGGTGAGTCCTACAATGCAATCCCAAGCATGTTCCCAATACTCACACCCATGACCAACTAGTCTAATCTCTATATCACATAGTCACACCATACTTACTGGTCGCAATCTCACATCAATGGAAAGATCTCACTTTTCGCACCTCTACAACTATCGCAACGGAACCCCCAAACCTTCTATTTGAACAACCAAACCTCAACCGGAAAGAAGTCACCAATGAGCACCAAGACCACTCTACAAAGGTCACTCCACGGATCTAATCCAACCTCGCTATACGTAGATAATAGAAGGTACTTATCCCACGTGTTTCCCAACCACGAAATCCAAATGTTGCCTAGACAAGACTAACCAATAATCTCTACCATAGTCCATTTCCAACTCGTAGTTTGTCTCCCGACTTAGCCTCAAAAATCAACGTGTACCAACGCCACGAATTGGCAAAAATGATCATTTATTCAAAACATGGGGCTTTTTATGAAATCGTCAAATTCTTGATTTTAGAAATCGTTAGTGATCTACACATTCCCAAATACACGAGATAGTAACATATTTACCTCGACACTCGCCGATGGAGAAAATCCTCACCGCGCCAATCTCCGGTACCCGCAACCCTGTATACATCAATACGACGACAATGATGAGTACAATAACGTTTCCTAAAGGAACAATGCGAGAAACCCACTTGAATAATTTGACTTACCCAAATCCGCGGAGAACGACTTCGATATGTACATTGCCGGAGAGCTCTTGATGCGTAGAGTGACGTTTCTTCTTTGGAAAATCTTATTCGAGCCCTCTAGGGCCTTGGCCTTGAAGAGAGATGAGAGAGCATCAATGGAGGTTAAGAGGGAAGAGAGAGAGAGAGTCTAGGGTTAGAAAATGAGGGAGATGAAGTGTTCTGGCCGATTTTTAGGTGTAATGACGACCTAGGGGCAAAAAGATAGCATTGCCCCTCATTAATCCCAAAAAAATACATTTTCTGTGACCGTCGTCCGGACGAAACCCAACCATCGTCCGGACGAAACCCCTTCGTCCGGACGATACCTCCGGTACCGATTTGTAACTTCCCTGCCGAGCTCGTCCGGACGAGACTCGGCCATGGTCCGGACGACTGGACCCAAAATTTTTTAGAAATTGTAACGCGTAACTTCCGAGCGTATTTCGATTATAACTTCTTCGTCCGACCTCCGATTGAGGTGATTCAAGTTGCGCTGGATTCGTAATTGAATCTTCTACCTTACCCTGGGGTCAACCACCTTAAAATCATAAAACAATTTTAAGATAAAATAAATTAAGATTCCAAATCTAATTTAGAATACGAATTTATATTCCGGAAATTTCATTGTAAAATACGGGTCGCTACATCTCAACTATCTTAAAACAATTTCGTCCCCGAAATTTCCTAAGGGTAGATATGTACCAAGGTAACCAAGGAACGAGAGTTCAAGTTCAAACTACAAGTCACAAAACGAGATCAAAGTGGGTACTCCCCGATACGGTAGACACCGATACGGTAATCAATTCAATGACAACACAACCATGACGCGAACAATCTTTCTCAACATATGCAATCATCAATCAAAGGACAACAACAAGCGAATGGTTTTTCTCCAGAAAAAGAGGTCAACAATCGATAGGTATCGATCAAACACAACCCAAACACGCGCCACACAAAACAGCAAAGGGACACCTCCTGAGATGGTGTGGACACATTGGTACAACAACTGAACTCATCAATGATACAAAGAGCGAAAGATGCTCCAAAATACTTTCCAAGGGTAGGAGCCACTAGTTGCTTGCGAAAACAAGGAAAACAATAATTCTTAAAGAGTGAACAACCAACAATCCGTAGGATAACAACATAGGGAGCAATAGAATGGGAATACGATTGGCAACATTTTTATTATTATTGTTTCATAATTCTCATATAAGTGTTTTCAGGATTTTCGCCACCTTTCCCACGGGTACACACACATCCCCACACACGCACCCAATGCGATAATCAAGTGACCACTATGATTCAAGTTTGAGAGGCATCGGCCGGACACGGTTCTCAACCTAAATCATAGAGTCATCCACATACCATACAATCAAAGAGATACACACACGGTCGATTCCACACGGAAGGTGTAGGAATAACCGACTCAATTACTCGTTCCCACTTTTTATCACAATCTACCCCACGTCACGGGTGCTAGAACGTCTATTCGCAAGAGACAAGAGTGATCTCAAAAGGTACATCCAACTAAGCGAGCGGAAAGCAAGCATAAGCTTGGCCATCACCAACAAGCAAAAATGGCACAAGTGGTCTAAATAAGTCATTAATGATTTCAACAAGGAAAGGATCTAGTAAGCCAAGAGTATACTTAAAAAAATGCACAACTAAGGAACTTGCAAACCAAGCATTTCTCCAACACACCAAGAGTTCGACAATACGAGTTATTACAAAAGAGAAGTCTAGACAAGAGAAACAACGTTCGAAATAAAATTGCAACAGTACCAAAATAAAATCACAAAACACAGGGAAAGATGCTGACAGGTGCATCAATCTTGCTAACGCGCGGTACTACAAAAGAAACAGACACAACGCAAACCTACTGGAACGGCGAAACTGGCGGTTGCGGATCCGCTGTGGCAATAGAATACGCTCATCCACGAGTCATCTGCCCAACTAGCTGCTTGCCTCTCTGAATCGAAGCACGACGTGTGTCATCAGAACTGATTCCTCTCTCAAACTGAGGACTGGACACAAATGACTGATGGTTCTGATGTCCCTGTTGCCGCTGCGCAACTCTGATATCAGCTAAAGGCTGTTGTCCAACTGCCATCTCTTCCCGTCTGCCACTGCACCGTGCACAATCTTTTCCCATATGCCCTAACTGACCACACTCGATGCAAATAATTTGGGGACATTGAGAATGGTAGTGCCCTGCCTGCCTGCAATGGTGACAAACGATAGGACCACTGGATGGTCCTCTCTGAACACTGACGTCTGAAATGGGCTGAAAACCCTGCTGACTACGTGCACGCAACTGATCCCTGTGCCTCTTTCTTTCAATGCTACCCGAAGATGACCTCGAATCTGTACTGATGGACTGCCGACGAGGTTCCCACACTGAAATTTCCTTCTCTTCTTCCTTGCAGATAGGTTCAATCGCCCTGGCACACTCCAACATCGTAGTAAAAGAATGGATACGTTGTACCATAATGAGTTTCCGAATGGATTGGCAAAGGCCTCTTTCGAATCTTCGGCACTTGCAATCTTCCGAGATGACCAACTCTGGCGTGAAACAAGATAGGGACTGAAACTTGATCGTATACTGAGATATAGTCATGTTGCCCTACTGCAACAACTCAAATTGCATCCGCAACTGCTCGCGATAAGACTCTGGAAAATACTGATTCTCAAAGGTGGAAATGAACAGATCCCACGAAACCAGCACTACATCATCCTCAACTGCTCCCGGGTTGATAACTCTGGCCATTCTTCTCGTATCTTTCTTAGCTTCAATAACTGAACTCCACCACTCACCCGCTTCTCCAACCAACTTATAGGATGCAAACGATACCTGCATATCATTTTCTCGAATTTGGAGGGTATCCAACGCCCTGCAAATATCGGAAAGCCAATGGCTTGCTTCCATCGGTTCACCTTCGCCGTTGAAACTCGGAGGATTCATTGCACGAAATTCCCGAAAGGATTCCATAACAAGACTAGCGCCTCCAACCCTGGGGGCTTGAACTGCTCTAGTGGCCTCAACCATGGCCTCTGCGAGTTGACTAACAAAAGTTCTCGGATCCACTGCATTTTCTATACGTGCATTTCCCATTGGGGCTTCCTGTTGCACTTGTTGAGCTCCACGACCTCTCCGACGATTAACCATGCTGGAAATCGAAGCAACTAGCGAAAGTAGACCCTAGCAAGCACACAAACAACACATTTAATACATGAACCGCACTATCACTATGCTCAAAATCTCCAAACACAAACTATGAGCCGAACTATATCGCAAACTATGGAGACAATCCTACCCCCAAATGCACATACATACTCACATATGCCTGATAGCCTATGATACACATAACCTCTAGGAAAAACTTAGGAATT
>NMUG010010973.1:0-10782 GCA_002855965.1 Monotropa hypopitys
CCGAGTCCTTTTGCCGGAGCTGCTCATCGGGCTGCTGGGAGGATGAACCCAATAGAGTGGCCAAGAGTTCTGATCGGCTGTGAGTGCCAGTGGAGGAGCATTAGGTAGTCGGCGGTGATGTCGGTCGTGGGTATCATCTCCGGCTATCATGGATAAGAGAAGCACTTAGGAGAGAGAAGGATCGTCTGTCACTTGAGTCTGGGAACGCACCTCCCCAGCAGAGTCACCAAATGTGGTGACTGAAATCTGAAGGGCTTTTCGGATCCTCTGTGCTATATCTGGATGGCAACGACTTGGGATTCGGACGGGCGAGCGGGTCACCTATTAGAAAAAGGGATCCACCTACTTGGCTTCTACAAAACAAGGGTCAGTGCCCACCGGTCGGCAGCGACCGAGAGGGGCCTCCGATGATGAAGTCAGTAACTGAAGGAGTGGCAATCGGAAACTGAAAGAGCAGTCGGAGAGAGATCAGGATCAGATTCATCAGCCCAGTGAACAGTACCTTGACGTGCTATATATAGCCCAACCTAACTTGGCGCCAAAAGTGCAAGTGTGCGATGCACACGTGGGTGGTTCCAGTGTTGACGTTAGCCCTATGATGTTGCTGGGCCATTGGACTGACCCGAGCCACATCAGCAGTTTGTACGACCGATCCGTGTGTCGCCTGCTGGAGGTCATTGTTCCCTGTTGTTGCCGATAGTGGACCCCTCTGGCATAAGTGCGCCCGTCGGTGAAAGTTGTTCCTTCTCCCAGTGGGGATTGGATGCGCTAGGCTTCCTTGACGGCCGGACTGGATACGCCGGAGGTTAAAGGAGACCACATGACTGACCCGGCTTGGCTCCTTCGGGTGTCCGGTGAGTTTGCTTTGGGTGGTGAAGGGCACATGATGAACCGCCGGTTTTGCTCTTCAACCGCAGTGGGTGTTGAAGGTCCATGAGACCGACGACCCTGGATTACTCCACGAGATGTGGGGCAGGGCCCGGACTGCCGTCTGATCTGACTGGGAGGGTCCGGCCCGCTCCTATTGAGGTCCGGCTACCACAGTACCTGGTCTGTAATATTTAGACTAAACTCATTTACTTCTTGCTTGTGGTTTGACATGTGGTTTTGACATGCATGTGATGGTAGGATTTTATGTTATAGTATTTTATTTAAATGCTCTAATATCCTTTTCAAAAAAAAAAATGGTTTAAATTCCGGGGCCGTTACATTAAACCTCGGGATTAGATGAAACTCACTGATTTATTTGAATCTGGAAATCCTTAATTTCGTTAAGGACTATATTTTTGGACTCCTTGATTTCATCGAGGTGTAGGAATACTTGTTATATGGTCTTTGGTAATATGGAACAACTCTTGTAGGAACTTATTTGCCTTCAAACCAATGAGTCATCATGCATACATCATGTTTTTCATTTCTATACACCGACACTCACCCACGACTATCATATGCATCTTATTGTTTGGATTTCTATACTAGAAGGAGTATCCATGGATCCAACGAAGATAGATGCTATCACGTCATGGCCACGTCCGACCAATGTGTTTGAGGTTTGCAACCTTTTGGGGCTTGCGGGCTATTATCAGTAGTTTGTTCTTGATTTTTCACGTCTAGCGGCTCCTATGACTCGATTGACTCGCAAGGACATCCATTTTTTGTGGGATGATGCATGTGAAGCAACTTTTGAGGAGTTGAAAAGAAGACTAACTTCCGCACCTATCCTTATTGCACCCGAGCGAGGAATTGGCTACACCGTTTATTGTGACACTTTATATGAAAGTTTGGGATGTGTATTGATGCAATCGGGTCGGGTCGTCGCCTATGGTTCTAGACAATTGAAGACACACGAGAAGAACTATACTACCCACGATTTAGAGCTTGTAGTCGTTGTCTTTGCATTGAAGAGCTGGAGGAGATATGGAGGAACTACCTCTACGGTGAGAAATTTGAAGTCTTTTCCAATAATAAAAGCCTCAAGTATCTCTTTACTTTGAAAGAACTCAACATACGTCAATGTCGATGGATGTAGAACTTAGACGATTATGACTTCGATTTGCATTATCATTCGGGTAAGTCAAATGTTGTAGCAGATGCTTTGAGCCGACGATCATGCAAACTAGCTAGTTTAGCCATTCACGATTGGAACTGTGTTGAAGACTTGGAAGCTTTCGTCCTTCATGCGGAAAGGTCCGGGGAAAATGCCACCTTATGTAACTTGACTATCCATTCCGAGCTATCATAGTGGGTCATGGAAGCACAACCGATCGATGAAGAGGCGACAGTCATTCGTTATAAGTGCTTTAGCAGAGAAGCACCACCTAGTTAGATGATATATGAAGACACGAGCATATGGATGGCAATGGGGCGGGGTGGGGGTGGATACTATGATATCCACCTCCAATCTACGAACTCCTCCTCCTCCTCTATCCCCCCTGATCTCCAACGGGGACCGATTTGTAATATCCATCCCCACTCTGGACGGGGAATGGGGATCCCCAAACGGGGAAACGGGGATCCAAATTCAATATTTTTTTTTATAAAATTACTATATGAAAAATTCATCTCAAAAAAATTCATCTCAAACCACAAACTAAAACCTCTTAAACATAAAAGTTCATCACCAAAAAAATTACAATACTACAAAAAAAGAAAACTACACTTAATAGTTACTTGAAAACCACAAATGAAAATGTCTTAACACGTATCCACATCCAAATCCATCCCCATTAAAAAAAAACAATCCCCAAATCCAACTCGATCCCCGAAATAATCCCCGAATTGCCAATCCAAACGGGTCGGGGAACGGGTCGGGGAGGGACAAGTTAGAGGAAATTTCCATCCCTACACGAGCATTCGTTTTCAAGGGAAATTGTTCGTTCCATTGCCTTGCTGACATGAAATTCTTCATGAATTTTACCATTCACCTTTTGCCGTTCATTTGGGAAGGAACAAAATGTACCATGATTTGGGATGCCAATTTTGGTGGCTGGGAATGAAGAAAGATGTTGCTAGTTTCATTATGCGATGCCTCATTTGTCAATAGGTGAATGCCGAGCACCAACGTCCTATGGGAACTCTCCAACCTTTACCCATTTCGGAATAGAAATAGGAACACATCACTATGGACTTCGTGACTTGCTTGCTGAGATCGCAGGAAGACCGGGATGCTATTTGGGTCATTGTTGATAGATTGACGAAGTCGGCACACTTCTTACCAATCCGGATTTCATAGTCGATTGATTCTTTGAGCCATTTATATATTTAAGAGATCATACGCCTCCATGGAGCGCCTTTGTCTATCGTATCTGATCGTGACCCTCGATTCACTTCATGTTTTTGGATGAGCTTGCAAGAAGCTTTTGACACAAATCTTTACTACAATACTGCATTCCATCTGCAAACTGACGGTCAATCGGAGCACACTATTCAAATCTTAGAGGACATGTTGCGGGCATGCGCATTGGAATATCGTGGGAGTTGGTGGGATCACTTACCTCTCGTGGAGTTTGCCTAGAAGCCTTGTATGTGAGACCATGTAAATCTCCTGTTTGTTGGACCGAAATAGGAGATACCACTATTATAAGAACATATGTCTTCCAACAAACTACCGAACAAATCAAGACAATCCGTCAATGTCTATTAACTGCTTAGAGTCGCAACAAAAGTTATCTTGATAACCACCATCGTCCATTATCTTTTGATACTAGAGACTATGTTTTTCTCAAAGTATCATCTCGCCGAGGAACATCTCATTTCAGGAAGAAGGATAAGCTAGCTCCACATTTCATTGGACCATTCTACATTATAGAGAAGGTGGGAGAAGTGGCGTATCTCTTGGCACTACTTTACAACATTGTGGGCATTTATGATGTATTTCACGTTTCTATGTTGCGAAAATATGAGTTGAATCCATCTCACATTTTAGATTGGTCATTGATTGACACCTAAAAGTGCCAATATCTGGGACTAAAATCTTCACTTTACTATACCTTCACTGACTAAAACCCAAGGAATAAGCAATTTCGTTGAAACATTTAATTTGGGTTAATAATTAAATATTGGGACTTTTAACCTGGCTTTGGCAAAAAGTATTGTGCATGTTGAGATACTCTGCAGGAAGCTGAAAGAGTGAGCTGGACAAAGAAGGCAAGGGGTGAACTCTCGGAAGTTCAACCCCATTCCCGGTGGAACTTGAGGAAGAGGAAAGGGAAAAGCCTGGACTCCCGGTAGAAGATACCAATGACCGGAGATAGGAAGAACAGAATATATTTCTGAGAGTACTGAAGTTCGAACTCCCGGTAGTCCACTATCCTATGACCGGAAGTACAGAAGAAGATTGAAGTTACAGGAGCTGCAGAGGGTACCGAGGTTCACACTCCCGGTAGAACGGATCTGAATTACTGGTGATAGAGATCACCACATGTTCAGAAAAGCTAAGGACCGGAAGTAAAGTTTTCAGAAAGTCAAGGGAGTATCTGCTGTGATTTTGATGTAATCCCTAGGGTTGGTATATAAGGAAAAGATTCAGTTAGAAAAGGAGGAGAATTAGCTTTTAGAATAGAATACTCTCTCTCTCTCTCTAGTTTTGGATAACAGTAGATAGAAGTAGTAGTAATTGAGGGAATTTGGTTTTTTCAATTAGTTTTCTTCCAGTAATTTTTAATTACAAGCATCAGGCAGTTCTCAATTGGTTTTCAATTCCGTTGATTGCATTGAATTTCTCTAGCTACTTACTATTGCATTTAATTATGGTTTCAGTTGCTCTTAATTGTTCTTCAGTAGAATTTAGATCAATGAGGGGCTAAACTCCCTTAGGATCTAATTCAAGGATCTGAAGTGGTCAAATTATTCTCACACTCTTTCTCAGGTATGAATTATGAAATTATGAATTAATGAATAACTCTGGGAATTTCTTCTCGTAGTTGGGTTGGTTTTGATTTTGATGTTTTGTTGACAATCAGAAGATTGGCACATAGCATGCTTATAAATAATCAGCTCAGTAGCGATTTGTAATTTCCTTCTCCAGTTATTCTATCAGTTCTACTTCCGAATTGCGATTGAGTGTGAGGTGATTTAATCATCTAGGATCTGAGAGTTAGATCCTTCTGTTGTTATCAATTTAAATTCCAATTACTTTTAACCTGACTGAAATTCATTCCAGAATTCTGGAGACCCAATTTCCATTATATCATTTTCTTCCACAACAAAGCACTTTCATAAAGAAGAATTAAATCCTCGAAATCCCTGAGGAAATGACCTGGTACTTACCAGAATTTATCATGCTTGAATGACAACTCCTTAGGTTAATTCACTTGAGCTTGGGTGAGTTAATTTAAATTCTATTTTGATTTCCATTGCTCACCATCTTCTGGGTCAATTTGCACATACAAGTTATCTGACCAAGCATTTTTGGTGCCGTTGCCGGGGATTTGGCGTTAGAATTTAGTTTTTCCTTAGTTAGTGCATCCATCTAGATTTTAAAAAGAAAATTAATCCAAAAACATTCAAAAAATTTAGAAAATCAGAAAAACAGGGCATGAATTCGCAGAAAACAGAGCATGTTTAGTGAAGCAGATGTAATTGCATTCCCGGTAATCCATTCCTACTACCGGGAGTTCAGTTATAGGTGCTAAGAAATTTTTCTGCAGAAGTTCAGGGCTATATACTGCAGCTCGGAGTACCGGGAGTATAAATCCGAACTACCGGGAGAACCAGCCTGCAGGGGAAGCTGAAGGAACTGAAAAAGAACACTGCAACTGGGACTACCGGGGGTACAAACCTCAAGTACCGAGAGTCCAAGGTGAAGGAAAAATCTGCTAAAACAATTAAGCTGTGCATTCCCGGTAGAGCCAATGCTAACTACCGGGAGTTCACACCCTTGAAAAATTTTCTCTACTGTTGTGCTGTGCTTTGAGGTAACCTTTCCTTTCACTCTTGCAATTCAATTTGGGTGACCACTCTTGGTCTTATTCCTGTTGTAGGAGTAGGAGTAGGAGTAGGAGTAAAGTAACTTGTGATTCCTGGAGTGGAGAGAGAGGAAATTTAAATTGATGTGCACAAGAGCTCCTGGGGAAAGATTGGTACGAAGAAATTCTGATCCCATAATCTTTAATCCCCATTCTCGTCCACAATTTGAAGAACAACAAGTGGAATTCCAGATTAACAATCACATGGAGTTCCCAAATCACAACCAAATGCCTCCCAACCGCCTAAATTTCCAGTTGAATCAAAATGGGAGGGCTGGAATTAATGGACAGCAACAAAGAATTGAACAACAAAGAGTGGAACAACATGTTGAGGAGGAGATTAGGAGTAACCAGGATGATGTGCAAATTAGAACCATGCGGGACTATCTCAGTCCTTCGTGGTCATCTACTCCTTCATGTATTCTTCTCCCCCTCGTGGCTAGAGAATTCGTTGTTCGGCCAGGTTTGTTACCACATCTCCCATATTTCCATGGAATGGAAAATGAAAATCCCTATTTTCATGTAAAAGAATTTGAAGAAATTGTGCGGACGATGTTAGAACACAACCAAAGAGAGGATTTCGTTTACATCAAACTTTTCCCATTCTCCTTGAAAGATAAAGCAAAGACTTGGCTCAACTCTTTGAGACCAAGGTCAATCACAGGTTGGGGGGGAGCTATTTAAGGAATTTTTCAAAAAATTCATTCACGCACATAGAACGATTGCTTTAAAGAAGCAGATTCAAAATTTTTCTGAAAAACCCAATGAATCGTTCTATCAGTGCTGGGAAAGATTCAAGGAGTTGTTGAGCTCAATTCCCAACCACGGCTACGAGCCTTGGCAACTTGTGAGCTTTTTCTATGAGGGAACATCTCCTAAAATGAGACAATTCATTGAAATAATGTGCAATGGGGACTTTTTGAGTAAGGATCCGGATGAGGCATTTGAATACTTTGAGCACATATCTGAAAATGCTCAGTCTTGGGACACCTCTGACCCAAATGACCGAACAAGGAACAATCAATCCACGGGAGGGGAAAAATACCAATTGACAAACAATGAAGATCTTCAAGCGAGGATCACTCAATTGACTCAGAAACTTGAGCAATTAGAGGTAAGGAAGGTGCATGAGGTGACCACCCAACCTAAGGTGGAATACTCTTGCACAATCTGTGAGAGTCAAGAGCATGACACCCATGATTGCCCGATAATTCCCGCATTCCGGGATATGCTTCATGAGCAACATGCACTGAATGCAATTGGGCAACACCCACCAACACAACAAAGAAAAGCGTATAATTCCCCCTATTCAGAGACTTACAATCCCAAATGGAGGAATCATCCGAATTTTAGTTGGAAGGGTGAAGCCCATGGGAATCAACAACATCAACATCAATCACAAGGGCCGTACATGCCGAATCATTTTTATCCACCCTAAAATGTCCAAGGACAAGTTCCTAATCAATCTTCGGGGTTTGGATATCAAAATCATCATGGCAATGTATCGCAGCCCGCTTACATTCCACCTAACAAGAGAACGATTGAAGATCAAATGTCTCTCTTTATGCAAAATACCAATCAATTCATGCAAAGCACACAGCATGACATGGTTGAGTTAAAGGCCCAAATCACAAAAATGAACACTGCCATTGGTATTTTGCAACAAGAGAACAAATTTCCCGCTCAACCCCAACACAATGTGAAGGGGCAAAATTCTGTTGAGAGTGCCTTACTTGAGGACAATAGTGTGGGTGAAATCAAAGATGTCACCACACTTCGAAGTGGGAAAACTGTGGACAATAGAGTGGGAGAGTTGAAAGAAAGTGAAGAGAGACCAAAATTCACCAATGAGGAAAAGGGTAAGGGAGTCGTGGTAGACGAAAGTGTTGAAGAGGGAACCAAATTAGAAAAAAAGAGCGGAAATTGCCCATTTCCTGCTCCCTTCCCTCAAAGGCTCAAGCCTAAACCAACTCACCAACCTGAAATCTTGGAACTCTTCAAACAAGTAAAAGTGAACATCCCGTTACTTGATGCAATTAAATAAGTGTCTTCATACGCAAAATTTTTAAAGGACTTGTGCACGGTAAAACGGAAGACGAATGTTTGAAAAGAGCGTTTCTAACGGAACAAGTGAGCTCAATCTTAAAAGCGGACACACCTCCCAAATATAAGGACCCCAATTGTCCTACAATCTCAATTGTCATAGGGGAGGTGAAGCTTCAAAAAGCTTTGCTTGACTTAGGAGCGAGTGTGAATCTGTTGTCTTACTCAGTATATGAACAACTCGGGTTGGGAGAATTGCAGCCCACTACCATCACCCTTCAACTTGCGGATCGAAGTGTAAAGGTACCAAGGGGGATGTTAGTAGACGTGATTATCTAAATCGAGAAGTTCTACTTTCCCGTGGACTTCATTGTTCTTGATACACAACCGGTGGCCAACACGGCTGCCCAAATTCCGGTCATTTTAGGAAGGCCATTCCTAGCTACCGCCAATGCCCAAATCAATTGTCGGAATGGCCTCATGCATCTCACTTTTGGGAACATGACCGTAGAGCTAAACATTTTTAACGTGTGTCGATCACCGGGTGATGATGAAGAAGTGCATAAAATAGACATGGTAGAGACTTTGGGTTGTTACGAGAGAAATCTTGTTAACGACCCGCTTGAGTCTTGCTTGGTGAATGCCGGGGTTGAGGGGCATGTACCTTCCCCCGAGGAGTTGGAGTGTATTGGCTACTTGGAAACACTAGAGGAGATGGTAGGAGAGAATGAGCTGAAAAATGGAGAGGGGTTTGAAGAGTTGAAAAAATCTGCAAGGAGGATTGAGGAGCAGCCCACTCTTGAGCTGAAGCCATTACCACCGTCTCTAAAGTATGCTTTTCTTGGACCTAATCAAACGTACCCGGTCGTAATCTCTTTGAGTCTTAAAGTGGAGGAGGAGAAAAAGTTGTTGGAAGTGTTAACCGTACACAAGGGTGCTATTGGATGGACGCTTGCGGACATCCGTGGTATTGACCCTTCCTTATGCACACACCGAATTCAGTTGGAGGATGATGTCAAGCCCTCACGGCAACCACAACGCCGTTTGAATCCTCACATGAAGGATCTTGTGAGGAGCAAGGTACTGAAGTTGTTGGACGTTGGGATTATCTACCCGATTGCGGATAGAAAATGGGTAAGCCCCGTCCAGGTAGTTCCAAAGAAATCTGGTGTTACAGTGGTAAAGAATGAGAGGGATGAGTTGATTCCCACCCGTGCGGTTACCGGGTGGAGGGTTTGCATTGACTATCGAAAACTCAACTCATCCACGAAAAAGGACCATTTCCCCTTGCCTTTCATTGACCAACTACTTGAGAGAGTTGCCGGTCATGCATACTATTGTTTCTTGGATGGATATTCGGGGTATAACCAGATAGAGATTGCCCTTGAGGACCAGGATAAGACTACTTTTACATGTCCATTTGGTACTTTTGCCTATTGGCGAATGCCATTTGGTTTATGCAATGCTCCTGGTACCTTTTAAAGATGTATGATGGGCATCTTTAGCGACATGGTTGAGAAGGTCGTCGAGATTTTTATGGACGACTTCTCAGTTTTTGGGAATACCTTCGATGATTGCTTGAGTCACCTCGAGCAAGTGTTAGTGAGATGTGAGAGTAAGAAGCTAATTCTTAATTGGGAGAAGTGCCATTTCATGGTCACTTCTGGAATTGTGTTAGGACACATCGTGTCGGAAAAGGGGATTGAGGTAGACAAGGCCAAAATCGATCTCATTTCTAGTCTACCAATTCCCAAGTGTGTGAAGGATATTCGATCATTCCTCGGTCATGCAGGTTTTTATAGGAGATTTATCAAGGGTTTTAGTGCAATATCTAAACCTTTGTGCAATCTTTTGGCTAAGGATGTTCCTTTCGTTTGGGATGCTCACTGTGAAGAAGCGTTCTCTACTCTCAAGAGGATGTTTACTTCCCCACCCATCATGCAATCCCTCGATTGGAATCTTCCTTTTGAGCTCATGTGTGACGCGAGTGACTTCGCAATTGGGGCTGTTTTGGGGCAAAGACACAACAAGCTCCCTTGTGTCATTTATTATGCGAGCAAGACCTTGAATGAGGCCCAAATGAACTACACCACCACTGAAAAGGAATTGCTCGCTGTTGTCTTTGCTCTAGACAAGTTTAGAGCCTATCTCATTGGGTCACCGATAGTCATTTTCACAGACCATGCGGCATTGAAATACTTGTTCACCAAACAAAATGCCAAACCTCGACTAATTCGGTGGATTCTCCTACTCCAAGAGTTTGACATAAGCATTAAAGACAAAAAAGGGAGTGGAGAATGTTGTAGCCGATCATCTCTCATGATTGACTTTTCATGAATCGGAAACCACCCCAATCATTGATTCTTTTCCCGATGAACAGCTCTATGCAATGGCTACTCTTCCTTGGTATGCCGACATCGCTAATTATTTGGTCACGAGGCAGATTCCTAGCACTTGGACAGCACAAGAAAAGAGAAATTTTTTGAGAGAAGTGAGGAATTTTTTCTTTGATGACCCATTTTTATTCAAGTATTGCCCGGACCAATTAGTTAGACGATGTGTATCTGTGGTGACCGGACCCATACCCAGAGGAGAAACTAACCACAAAGCACCTACGAGTCGGCCCGGATCGAAGGGCCTACACTGTGACCGACCCTTGGCGCTCGGACTGCACCCTTCTGCAACCATTGGTGCCGCCCCCGACTCATTACCGAACGGACCGGACCATCCGGAGGGCTACCCTCCTGTCTCTGTCGTGGGGAATGCAATATGG
>NMUG010010974.1:0-10781 GCA_002855965.1 Monotropa hypopitys
GAGGAAACAATGCACAGTAAACATGATCTTGATAAGAATGTGCTCAGAAAAGTAGCATAAAAGAATAAAACCATATAGTAATGAAATTACTATAAAACTACAAGAAATACAAAAATGTGTCAAACAATAGGAAATGCAGCCAATAAAACGTGCTTTCAATGCCTACAAAACTAAATGCAACCAAGTTCATGTCAAAAAAACACTACTAAAATATTAGTCCAGAATGCTCAAAAAACAAAAACAATAGTCAAGAATGCATAAAAAGAATGTTGTTATTAAGACACATGTGAATACAACAAGTCAATAACCAACAACTAACTTTCCATATAAATGTCTAACAAACATGCTTTCGATAGGAATGTGCTCAGAAAATGCCACCATGTTGACAATGCCCAAAAAGTGCAACAAAAAAACATGTTAATGTTTTGTAATAAAATCAAGATCAAACCCATTTTGAATCCCGCACCTTCACATTTAGTTTGAACTAGATACCACTCAAGTTTACAAACAGTGTTGGGGTCCACCCCTAGTGTGAGGGGCTTTTTGGTCCTTTTAGTTGTGTATTGTTGTAACCCTATACTATGTGGTGTAAAAGCAAAAGATAAGTGTGTGTAGTGGGGTGTCAGCTATTTTTTTTCAAGAGAGGAGGAGAGGAAAAACAGTCAAGAGGTAGAGGAGAGATTGAAGGTTTTTGTATCTATTGTTTTGTGGATATCAATAGTGAATTTTCTCTACTCTTTTGTGTTCTCTCTTACAATGACCGATTGATTTTGTGGGTGTTGTTCGATCCTTGGCTAGGGCAGTGGGTAATCCCCAACAAGTGGTATGAGAGCAGGTTTGCGGAGGTCGTCGGAAATCGTCATTGTTAGGGCTCAGAGCGGAGGTCCGAGATGAAAATCGAGGGATTCAAGATCTTAGCATGGGGGTGTGTTCGTCTGGACGTGGAAAATCCAGAAGTGGTCTCACAGTCGCCGGAGGTGGCCGAAATCGTGGCTTGAACACCGGCGGAGACGTGTTCTGTAAATCACATCGATCGGAAGGTGGAGTGGTCGGACAGAAGATTAGAGGACAGTGTTGTGTTCGTCTCGACGAGACGATTCCGGGAAGGTAAGGCCGGTCGCCTGAGAAGGAGGAGGTGGACCTCATGCACCGGTCAAAGGCGGCGGTTTGACTGCGAGTGAGATCTACTCGCGGCAGTGTGGTTCACGCGAGGGTTGGTCCGGTCAGTGACAGGTCGGGCTGGATCTGAGGCGGGTCGGGTCGGGTCACGACGAGTTCAGATTGTTTTTGAATGGTTTTGATGTTCCGGATCCATCAGCGGGGTCCGTTTGGGCAGATTCGACACAAAAACTGTTATAAGTGCACTGTTTTGGTGTGTTTTTTGCGTTTTTGGTATTGCGGTGATTGTTGGAGCATTGTGGTCGCTCGTATATTGTTGTTCTTACTTATTGTGGACTAAGTAAGATGTCGGATGGAAGTATGATGAGTATGATTCAATTAACGTCTTCAAATTATTCTATTTGAAAAACGCGAATGGTGGATTTATTGTCGTGGAAGGACTTATATGATCCGTTGGAATATTTAGGGGTCAAACCAACGGAGATGAAGACGGATGATTGGAAGAAATTGAATCAGAGGGCTTTGGGGTTGATCCAACAATTTATCGAAAGAGGTATTTTATCATGTCTCCGAGGAGACAGATGCTTATAATTTGTGGATGACTTTGGAAGGCATGTATCAATCGAAAACATCCCGAAACAAGGCACTATTGATGAGGCGGTTTGTGAACTTGAAGTTGAGGAGCGGGAACTCGGTTGCTACACATTCTAGTGAGTTCCAAAACTTGATTAATAAACTTGGTAGTGCGGGTTTGAAGCTTGACGATGAATTGCAAGCTCTTTTGTTGCTTAGTTCCCTATATGATGATTGAGACATACTTGTGATCTCTCTTGGCAACTCAGCACCGGAGGGGAAGGTGTCGATGTCTATGGTCAAGGAGGCTTTGCTCAATGAGGAAGTGCGACAGAATGAGGGGAAATAGGAACCTATTGAGGATGGACAAGCAATGATTGCAAGCGGAGGACGAGAAAAGAACCAAGGAAAAGGAAATTCACATAAAGGTGGTGGTCAACGTGGAGATCGAGGATATGGTGGAGGTGGATGTTGCGGTCGTGGTGGAGTTCATGGTCACGGGGATGGCCAAGTCACTTGTTTTAATTGTCACGAGGAAGGGCACACTATACGAAATTGCCTGAAGTTCAAGGAGGTGGGAGGTCATGGATTTACTTATCACTATTGCAAGGAGGAAGGGCATATGATACGGGATTGCCCCAAGCTCAAGTGCAAGTCAAATGAGGGTGCGATGGTGGTGTATGATGAAGGTGATCTTTTGTGCACCGTGGATGAATCTACGGATATTGGGGAGAAGGATTGGGTACTTGACTCCGGGTGCTCATTTTATGTTTGCGGGGATTAAGAGGACTTTTGGTGTTATGAGGCGATTGATGGGGAACCATTCAGATGGCTAATGATTCGAGGAGTCGCATTGTCGGTAAAGGGGTTGTGAGGTTTCACTTGTCGAATGGAAAGCATGTGAGGTTGCCGGATGTTCGACATGTACCGGGGGCAAGGAAGAACCTAATCTCTAATGGGGTGCTTGACGGGAAGGGGTATAACTTCTCAACGAGTGATGGTTTTCTTCATGTGTGCAAAGAGGAGCGCAACATTCTTGAGGGAAGGATGATTGGAGGATTATACAAGCTAGCGGGTTTTGTGGATTCAAGGGATGACATTGGTGATGACGATCCAAGTGGAGCGATGACATCACCATTATTTGAGAGGCATTGATTTTGGGTGGAGTGCCCCGTGTGGGGGGTGCGAGGCACTCGGTGGAGGGGGTGTGACATTTTGTTTGGGGATCTCGATCAGTCACTAGTGATGGAGGGGGTGATTGTTGGGGCCCACCCCTAGTGTGAGGGGCTTTTTGGTCCTTTTAGTTGTGTATTGTTGTAACCCTATACTATGTGGTGTAAAATCAAAAGATAAGTGTGTGTAGTGGGGTGTCAGCTATTTTTTTCAAGAGAGGAGGTGAGGAAAAATAGTCAAGAGGTAGAGGAGAGATTGAGGGTTTTTGTATCTATTATTTTGTGAATATCAATAGTGAATTTTTTCCTACTTTTTGTGTTCTATCTTACAATGGCCAATTGATTTTGTGGGTGTTGTTCGATCCTTGGCTAGGGTAAGTGGTTAAACCCCAACAAACAGATACATATAGTCCATGTATTAGAAAAAAGAATGAGAGAAACTTCTACATAACCACACTTGTGGCTACTAAGGCCTATTTACAATACCCAATGGTCTACATTTGTGCACTTCTGCTAGTCATTAGTAGAGCAGTGAAAAGCAATATAATAGGAAAATTAGGACCATCACATTGTGAACTACAGAACTAAAGAAAAATCATTCAGTTCACAAAGAAAAAATGGAATGCAGCATACAAAAAATGAACCAAGTAGTGCATGAGCTAGAAATGATGCATTTCATAACCTACCAGTTCATAAAATGAAAATATTACACATATAAATGCTCATTTCCAAATATCACATATTGTATAATAGAATTCATGTCATACACAGTTGTTGAGAATCTCATGGAAATTAATTATCTTCCCTATAAAAGAATTATTGTGTAGTTTCAATTATAGTGTGTGTAGTTCATCTAGCAAGAAAACTAGCACAAAGTATGTTTGATTATGACTTGTAGTAAACAAGCACAAACTAACAGAATCCAGTCCATTGTCAAACATAGTTTACTTATAACTAAGTCTATCTTAGAACATCTTCATGAATGAAACTCTTTCATTATAAGCAAACTAAGTCTATCTTAGAACATTAACAATGAAAACAAACATGAACAAAAGAAACTAAATCAAGGTTCCGCGTCAAGGTCTACATCCGAATCGAATTCACTAGGTAACTCATTCCCTCACAAATTACTTTCTTTGATCCAAATTACCTGGTTACTTAATTCATCAGTGATTCAAGTATAGGGATTAATTATATAATGTTTTGAGTTTTTATTTTGAAAATTTCAAAGAAATAATAAAAAATCCGGTAAAAGCTGACTCACAAATTATTTTCTTGATCCAAATCATCCAGTTACTTAATTCGTCAATAATTCGAATATAGGGAATGATTATTTAATATTTTGAGTTCTTAATTAAAAATCCCGAAGAAGTAATAAATGATCCGGTCAAAGCCGACTCACAAATTATTTTCTTAATTCAAATCACCTGATTACTTAATTCGCCAGTGATTCAAATTACGAGATTTGATTATTTGAATATTTTGAGTTTTTAATTAAAAATTCCAAAGAAATAATAAATGATCCAGCCAAAACCGACTCACAACTTATTTTATTGATCCAAATCACCCGATTACTTAATTCGTCGGTGATTCGAATCACGAGATTTGATTATTTGAATATTTTGAGTTTTTGATTAAAATCTCGTAGAAATAATAAATGATCCCACTAAAACTGACTCTCAAATTATTTTCTTGATCCAAATCACCCAGTTACTTAATTTGCCAGTGATTCGAATTACGAGATTTGATTATTTGAATATTTTTTTATTTTTGATTGAAAATCCCGAAAGAATATTAAACAATCCATTAAATTTTTACTTGCAAAATATTTCTTCGATCCCAGTCATCCGATTATTTAATTTCATCAGTGACAAGAATCACGGAATTCTAATTATTTGAATGTTTTTAAATTTTTTATTTTAAATCCCAAAAGAATATTAAACAGTCCAACGAAAATTGACTTGCAAAATATTTTTTCGATTCAAGCCACTCGGTTACTTGATTACACCAGTGACCCAAATCATGGGATTAATTATTTGAATGTTTTTAGTTAAGAATCCCATAGGCAAAATAAGCAACCCCAGTAAACTGATTTGCAGATTATTTCCTCGATCCAAATTACCCGGTTACTTGACTTCACCGGTAATTCGAATCTCGAGATTTGATTATTTTTGGTTTTATGTAAAAATGGGAGAATGCAGAAAGGAAAGAATTAATAATATATATATATACCATGTTGGCATAACCTAAAAATAGTATTATATAATAATAATATCCCGGAATAACCATGCTTGAAATGAAATGAAAAGAGGCAAAAATACCAAAACGACTAAATTTGATAAAATTGATTTTTCTAAATTCGAATGATGATTAATTGGCTTGTCAATCATAGCCATACATTAGCCAAGAAAATATTAAGAGAATTTATAAACACCAATTTTATGATGATAGAAGGTTGGTTTTCCAAAATTCGAAAGGTGATGAAATGATTTGTCAGTCATTGCCATACGTTAGTTGAGATATCATCAAATGAATTTCCCAATATCAAACTCTCAAAATGGCAGAAAGTGAACCACGACCCGCAATTCATTCTCAATGGATAAACGCGTGGAGCATACATGGTCATATTTTATCTTGGAAAGTCAATAGTGCCGACATTGCCGATGCTATCTTGGCTAGTTTAAGATAAAATTACAAATACATATTCTTTGCACCGCTAAAAGGACTACATCTCAACAAAGATATAAATAAAATAAAATTTTTTATTACATTGTCAAATATACAAATGAAAGGTAGGATAAGATTTCTGATTTATTCATATGATTATAACGAAATATTGTATACGGGTAAAAACCCCTCCTATATTAGACAATAATCTGGAATTTTACCATGTATCTCCTAATATAAGAAGGTTATAAAGAAAATAAAAATTCCCCTAACTAGGTTGAAAGAATTTTTGCAGAGTTTTAGCTTAGGTTTGGATTAGTTTGATTTTAGGGGTATAAGGGTTTTGGAATAGAATTTTGATTTTCTTGGTTTTTTATTGTTGGTTGTTGGTTTAAGAGGTTAAAGATGGTGGTTTGATCATATTTTGGTGGTTTTGATTGAATGGTTAAGGGTTTAGAAATGAATTGGAATAGTTTGAATGGATTTAAGCTAGTTTTAGGATGGTTTTGAGTGAGATAGAGGTTCTAATCTGGTCAGGAGATTGAAAGAAAATTTTGATAGAGTTTTGGGTCATTGGAAAGTGTCACAAATGCCATGGGACGACCTTGCTTATATAGAGCCATGTCGCACCTATAGGTGCGACAATGACTTCAGCAATTACTTCGCCAGACAGCGGTTGTGAGCTATGTCACACTCTATTTGGGTCGAAAGTTGGTCTAAATAGTCCAAATCTGACGATCCAATTTTGTATTTTTGTGTTAGAAATAACATTTTTGAATCCCATTTGTATAATCACATCCGATTTCAGTCTGAGATGTCCCGTACTACCTGCTCTAATGTACCGTGGGCCCCGTTTCTGATATAACAAAAAATACCATCATTTGTACCGGGTAGACTTGTAAAATTTAAAAATATCATCCTCTTGAAATAGACATGTTCTGATAAAAAATTGGTTCCCAAATTTTCGTTCTGAACATTGGATTTGCAGCTCGTGTGCATCTTTATGATGATTATTTCCCTGCCATAGTTTTTCTATAGGAAATGTCTATCTTTCCATCGGGAAGTCATAAAAATTCGATTTGATAATTTCCGATCTCAAATCATCGTTTCGTGCCACGATAAACAAAATAGTTTTCCTATCCAACTAAATTCTGGTTTTTTACTCCGATGATATCAAACTTTACACAATGTTCTCAGGAATAGAATTACTAACAAAATTCTATGAGAAACAGGATTTTGGATGCTCATGTGAATTTCTGCTCATTTCGGAATGAGAATGCTCATTTGAGAGTGTTTTTTGCAGTTCTGATTATTGTTCTTCACAATCCTTGCATTGGCTTCACAATGTTTCTCCGCATAAATCTTCCTTGACATATTTTTGACAATACTTTATTGGCAAAAAGTTAATGCCCAATATTGATGCTGCTTGTGAGGAGTATGCACATCCGGGAATTGCATTTTGTTACATCATGAAACCAAATCGTCCGATTCTAAGCGATGGGTCAAAACAGGGTATCAATACCTAATCCATTTAAAATTCAATGTTAATTTAAGTTTGAATTAGATTTTATAATTGGTATATGTGTTTTATAATATTATGTTAAATCATTCGTAACCTTTTTTGCTCCAAATTCAGTGCAGGATTGTATGAAAATGTATCTTACATAGTCCAATCAAATATCTCAGACTAGTATTCTCACTGGTATTTCGGGTAGAATTTTGGCTGGTAATCTGGTCAAAATTTCGGATGTCTCGAGAATTCGATCAACATTTTGAATATTCATATAGACTCCTTGGTCAATTACCTTATTGCCATGCAATGTCTTTGAAGTTCTTGTCTAATTACAAAAGAAGGGAGAAGTCATTTGGAATATACTTTACATACTCCTTCAAACTCTCTCAACTCTCAAGCACTAAGGCTTCATTCTCAAGCTCTCATTTTCATATACATTTTGGTATTATTCAAGTTGTAAAGAGAAGCTTATTTTCTTTTAGGTTCTTTTATTTTCTTAATCTCTCTTTAGTTGATCTTTCATTCCAAATGAGTATTGTGTTTAACTCCAAAAAGATCAATCTTATTCTTTTTTTGTGAACATGATGTTTATCCTTGTGTAGGTTGGAGATCACCCTTGAAGGTCTCAAGGGATTGTAATGGTCGGAAGCCACCCTCGAAGGCTCTCACTTTGTAAATAAAGAATCACTTGTATGGTTGCCCATTTGATTAGTAGAATCTTTCACATGTTGTGAAAGACGTGGATGCAGGCAAATAATAACCCCCTCTCTATTGAACCACTATAAGTCCTTGTGTTCATTGTCTCTATCTATATATATCCCTCATTGTGCATGCGATTTTCTTTCATTGATTTGTAAATTAAACTTATGTTTTGAATCCACATTCAAGAAATAATACAATTCCGAAAACTTCTACGTTTGTCGTATTGCAAGACTTGATGTGTAACAGAAGGGTTTTGGAATTGAATCGTGAGTATCGATTTAAAAAACTTACTTTAATCAAAATTAGTTTTAATTTATTATTTTTCAAGCAAATATTTTTATTGGCCATTATTTTTGTTAGACCAATTCACCCCCCTCTTAGTTAAATTTGGTACAACAGATTTAATACCATTAGCTATGACTGATTTTGATGTAATTTTGGGTATGGATTTCTTAATCTCACATTATGTGACTCTATTTCTTTTACAAAAAATTGTTTTTACGATGCATGGGACAAAAAATCTTAAAATTCATGGGGAGGAAGTTAAGATTAAAATGTGTCTCATTTCTAGTATTAGGGCCAGGAATTTGCTGAATAAGGGTTATCGGGGGTATCTAATGTTTCGGGAATTTGGAGATGTGTTTCCAGAGGAGTTACATGGTAGGGTTTTTGATATAGAATTTAAATTTACCATTGAACTTGTGCCTGATACAAATCAAATTTCTATAGCTCCTTATAGAATGACACCCACTGAGTTGTTTGAATTAAAGTGCAATTGAAAGACTATCTTAATAAAGGCTTCATCCAACCCAGCATTACACCTTTTGGTGCACCTATTTTATTTGTAAAAAAGAAGGATTGTAGTATGTAGATGTGCATAGATTATCGTCAACTCAAATAAGATGACTATAAAGAACAAGTACTTGTTGCCCCGAATTGATGATTTGTTTGATCAGTTGCAAGGGGCTACTGTATTTTTAAAAATTAATTTGGGATCAGAATATTATCAACTAAAGGTGAAGGATAGTGATTCCTCCAAAAATGCCTTTAGACGATGTGATCATTTTGAATTTTTTGTGATCCTATTGTGGCTAACCAATGCCCCAACAATATTTATGTATTTAATAAATTGAGTCTTTCAGCCACGGCTAGACTCCTTTGTGGTGGTGTTTGTTGATGACATTTTGGTATAATCCCGTACTCAGGAGGACCGTGAACAACATTTAAGATTAGTGTTATGAACATTGCAAGAGAAACAATTATATGGCAAACTAACCAATTGTGAGTTATGATTGTCTATTGTTGTATTTTTTGGGCATGTAATTTCGAGTAATGATCTTCGGGTGGACTCCAAAAAAGTAGAAACCATTATAAATTGGTAGAGGCCTACCAATGTGTTTGAAATTAGAAGTTTTCTAGGATTAGCTGGGTATTACATGAGATTCATTCAAGAATTTTCCTCAATAGCTATTCTTATGATAATGTTGCTCCGTAAGAATGTAAATTTTTTGTGGTCCAATTAATATACAGTTTTCAAACTTTAACAGAAAAGTTAATAACTACACCGGTATTGACTGTCCTAGAAGGGACCAATGATATGATTATTTGTAGTGATGCCTCATTGTAGGATTTGGGGTGTGTTTTTTATGTAGAGAGGGAAAGTTATAGCTTATGCCTCGAGACAATTGAATCCCAATGAACTAAATTACCCTACTCATTACTTAGAATTAGTAACAGTAGTCTTTGCACCTAAATTGTGGCAACATTATCTATATAGAGTCACTTGTGAGATATACACCGACCACCAGAGCCTTAAGTATTTATTCACACAAAAAAACTTAACTTGAGGCAACAGAGGTGGATGGAGTTGATAAAGATTATGACTGCATGATACATTATCACTCTGGTAGAGCCAATGTGGTAGCAGATGCTTTAAGTCACAAATTAGTCGGGGGACTTGCTTATGTTTATTGTGCCAGGGTGGACAATTTTTTGTGAAATGAAGAAATTATGGGTAGATTGTACTTTGGGGCAAATTATATTTTATTGGCCCGTGTGTCAGTGCATCCTTTGTTTATTGATAGAATCCAGGAGTGCCAAACCCATGATGCATATTTAAAGGATATTAGACAAAAAATGGAAAAGGAGAAATTTCATATTTTAAAATTGAAAATAATGGTATGTTAATGTTTGGGAAAAGATTTTTTGTGCCTAATCTAGCTTTGCTGTGATACAAGTGTCCCAGTCAGACTCATAGAACCGGTACCCAGAAACTGGTATCCAGTTGTGGTATCTTTGGAATTGGCAAGATATCGGTATCCGGGTGCGATATCCAAGAGCGGTATCAGGTGCTATGGTATCTCGGACCTTAGTTTAAAAACCGGTATCTACGCAACCGGTATCTGGATCTGCCAAAAAATTGGTATCCGGAACAGCGGGATCTGAGGAATATCAAGGAACCGGTATCCTATGAGATGTTCAAGATATCGATATCTGGCCAGTGCTAGATATCGGTATCTAGTGCTTCGGGAAATCTATGCTTTTGTAAAATTGTAAAAAATGAGGATTTTAGTATTAAAATCAGTAGGTTTTTATTGGGGAAAAGTTATATTCTGATATTAGACATGTTAGGGCTATTGTAGGTGTTGGAGAGCCATCAACCGGGATCCATCGGGAAGGCAAGCAAATAATTCAATAAGGTGAATACTTTCATAGTCTTGTATAATTTAGATAAGATATTATTGTTTCTAGTATAAAAAGGGTGTTTTGAAATATGTTGAGAACATGAGTTAAAAACTACGGATCACATGATTTCTAGAAGAAAAAGGGTTTGAAAGAGATATTATGATATATAAGTGCTTGTGTTAAGAATAATATTTTGGGAAGATAAAAATGATTTGAAAATTGGAATGGCTTGAAATGAAAATATTTTGAAAAGTGAAAAGGAATGATTTGAAAGAAGGAAATATAAAGAAGGTTTTTAAAAACAGAAAATGACTTGTAAATGATTTCTATTTGATAAAGGAAAATAGGTT
>NMUG010010975.1:0-10781 GCA_002855965.1 Monotropa hypopitys
TGTCAATTCCATTAACAACTTCCCTCGACATGCTCCATTGAGTGGGGGTTACCATCCCATTTGGCGTAACCACCCACGGTTGAGTTGCGGAAACCAAGAGCAACAAGGACCATTTAATGGGTCTCAATCTAATCCACCCCAACCACAATATAATGCTCCACCATCCGGATATATATCAAAGCCAAAATTTTGCACCACTGAGGTACCAACCTCAACAAAAAAGACCCAACCAATCTCAATACTTTCAACAAGGACCACCAATGAATTCTAATGCCTACCAACCGCCAAATCGGAGAGGAAATGATGATAAAATCCAACCATCCATGCAAAATCAACTTGATGAACTCAAATCGAATATAGCCATGATTATGTCTTCTTTGGGGGTGCTCCAACTTGAAAAAGGGAAATTCTCTTCTCAATCGCAACCCAATCTACAAGGCAAATTCTATGGGGGTTCTACCTCTACTCCAAATCCTAATCTACCAAATAATCAAGAACATGCGAAGTCCATCACAACTCTAAGGAGTGGGTGTGAGCTTTTTAAACCAACGGCTCCCCTACCTCCTCCATCGCCCATTCTTGATCCACCATCACTTGTGGTTGAATCAAATGAGGAGGAGGACATTCCCTCTCCCGAAACAAATGATGAAATCGGGATTCCTTTGTCACCTCCGTTGGCTCCTTTTCCGCATAGACTTGCTCCGAAGTCTAAGAATCAATTCAACGAGGATATCTACGAACTCTTCAAACAAGTTAAGGTGAACATTCCCTTACTTAATGTCATAAAAAAGATCCCCTCTCATGCAAAATTTCTTAAGGATCTATGCACGGTAAAACGAAAGCTCAATGTGCACAAAAAGGTGCTATTGACCGAACAAGTAAGCTTCATCCTTCAAGCGAACGTAGCTCCCAAATATAAGGACCCCAGGTGTCCAACCATTTCTATTACTATTGGGGGTACAGTCGTTGAAAAGGCCTTGCTTGACTTAAGTGCTAGTGTCATCCTATTGCCCTACTCTGTGTACTTACAACTTGGGCTAGGTGACATGAAACCTACCATGGTCACATTGCAACTAGCGGACCGAAGTGTCCGGATTCCTAAAGGCGTGGTTGAGGATGTTCTTGTAAAAGTGGAAAGCTTTATCTACCCCATAGATTTTGTAGTCCTTGATACTTGTCCTCTTTCTCCTATAGTCAAGGCTTCACAAACTCCAATCATTCTTGGCCATCCATTTTTAGCAACCTCAAATGCTATTATCCATTGCCGGAATAGATTGTTGAAGCTCACCTTTGGACACATGACTCTTGAGTTAAATATCTTTAATGTTGGGACTCAAATAGGGGATGAATAGGACATCCATGAGGTGAGCATGATCGAGTCTTTGGTTCAAGATCATGTTGACACTATGTTGTGCAATAATCCTTTGGAGGTATGTCTCGCGTCAAATACGAGTTCATTTTTGGAATCCCTAGAAGTAAAATTTTTGAGTTTACTTTTAGATGATGGGATGGAAGAAGTGTGTGGGGTAGATTTTTGGACCCCAAAATATGAAGAATTGCCAATGTCTACGAGCTTGTCTCTACCATCTAGTGTACAAGCCTCCCTCACTTGAATTGAAGGAACTACCTTTGCATTTGAAGTATGCATACCTTGGTAGTGAGGAGACTTATCCGATTGTGATCTCTTCCACTTTGGAAGAAGATCAAGAAAAGCAGTTGATGTCTTTGCTTAAAATTAGACAGGGGCAATTGGGTGGACTATAGCCGATCTCCAAGGCATAAGTCCATTGATTTGTTCTCACCGCATTTTTTTGGAGGAAGATGTGAAACCCTCGCGCCAACCCCAAAGGAGGATTAATCCAATTATGCGCAATGTAGTAAGAAAAGAGATCATCAAGCTACTTGATGCGGGTATTATATACCCAATATCCGACTCTAAATGGGTTAGCCCCATCCAAGTTGTGCCAAAGAAGGCGGGGGTTGTAACACCCCGTGTTTTTAAGTAAAACTTTTCCAACATATTTTTTTTGAAATAAAGTAAACACAAACAGTGGGGAGTTAATAGTCACTATATAGTAGCATTGCAGTTGAAGTTCTCATTACATTAATCTTGATACAATGTACAAACTGAAAGGGTACAAGAAAGGAAGTACAACTGAACTACTCGCTATAAACTGTAAAGAGAAAGTACAATTACAACCGTACAACAACCTGAAAGCTGAAAAGTGAGTACAACAGCACAAGGAGAGCCAAGACTGCAGCTCCAAAGGAACCAGCTGCCAGTACAAGCTCCAAGTCACCCTGCAAGAGAAACCCTGCAGTAGAATCCTGGAAAAGAGAGAGAAAGGAGGGTCTAAGCAAAACACGGCTCAGTGCGTTAACAACTAACGACTACAAGGCATGCACGAGCGCGTGCGACCCTATGTGCCACAAGCAAAGGTAAGCAAAGTCAAGGATAGGCACACACACACACCCAAGTAACGTGAGACTAAGAGTATCTCCAAGGTCAAACAAGTAGAGTGTCACCCGAACCAACCTACGTCTCCAACATAAACACTATCATAAGGGAACTCTACTAAGGAACACACAAACCTCGATACTCACTCATACATGCCCTCAACCCAAACCACTGTCAAAACACGACCAACACCTACAATCACTCGCAAAGAATCCAACGTCAAATCCTCTCATCGTTTCCATCATTCCCACATTCATTGGTAACATTTAGGATTCACATGATTGTAGTTGATATTGAATATTGGATTACACATTTCATTGTTTTCCCACCTTGGCTCACCCAAGGGGCACAACCGCATTACCATCACAAGGTTATCGTTTTATTCCAATATTCATTTCCGGTCGACTCCTACACAAGTGAGTCTCCCAATAATTTCCGGTCAACTCCTATACAAGCGAGTCTCCAATCTCTCCTAGACAAGGCGAGTAAACCACATGTGTTAATATTTGTTCCGGGATCCCGCCTGCCAACGTATTTAGTATATTCCGAGACTTACGGGAACTTGTATCTTCCACCTAAGGCCAAAGGATCTTATTCCTAGATCATCACCCGTCAATGATATCTAGTGATTCCGCGACTTCAAGGGAACGCGTATCTCCCACTTAACACGATCACAAGACTTGGGCAACACCATCCAAGTCAAACCACACATTGTACTTCCTTGTTTCATTCGTGAGTTTTGATGAATGATTGAAGATTAGCTAAGAGTGGTCCTCGTAGGATCCATCCCTTGTATTGGACGTTCATTGCATTCATTGGATACTTTTCATTTTCGTTCAAACCATTCGTTTCCATAATCCCCGTAAGGTAAGGTCCAACACAAACTCCAAATTTCACATCATCACAATACCAAGGGGAATTCATACCAACGATACCACCATATCACTAGTACCCAAAGAGTCACAACACTCACATACCCAAGGATTTCCAAAACCAATCCCACTCACCTAGAACTTTCATCACGATTAACAACTAGGGGAAGAATCCCCAGTTCACCAAAACTCATGCTCATACGATACCACAATGACCCAAGTTAGTCAAACATGCTACTAGGCATTCATCCCTATCAATTCATACGGTAGACGTATCCAAATTTCACCTCAAAGCCCATTCGGACATTTTATCAAACACATGGCGCCTAGACCATTCTAAGGGTAATTCTCAACACATAAGTCATTCTCTCTACCTCAACATCATTCAATACCAACGCAATTACCCGAAGCCAACCCGACACCATTGAATTGAATGACAACCACGTGACCATTCATCCTACGCTAACAAATCAAACTCCGGACACTACGACTATGCATTGAATTTACGATAGGTAAGCAATAAAACTTTGAATAGAAATACGCACACCCACGCACGCAATGTAGGAGTTAAGAGTTACCCATCGGAGTGTCACCGGAAAAGTTCGCCAGAGTAGTCGCCGGAAAATGTCCATGCGGTCCGAACCCGTCAACGCGTAGCCCTCGTCGCAACCTACAAGGTTCCACCATTAGCTACAATGGAGGAGCAAGGAATTGAGAGCTAGGGTTTGAGAGAAAACATGACTTACCGAATATACGCGAACCACCACCGTCAATGTGATGCCCTCGACATGCTCGTCGATGTTTATGAAGGCCGGAAGCTCCAAATCTCCATGGATGGAAAGCTATGGAGGAGAGAAGTGAGAGGAGGAGAAGAGGGAGGTAGAGAGAGGGAGTGTTCTGCAGAAAAATGGCCCAAGAATGCCCTAAAATCGTGCCCAAGCCATATATATATGGCCCCACGTGAAAAGACAAGATTACCCTTAGTGATTGCCCAAAAAACAGCAGCTGCACCGGTGCAAGTCTAAGCTGCACTGATACAACCCTTACGAAAAATGGACCAGATGTGCTGTGAATTGGTTCTGCACCGATGCAATGGGGACCTGCACCGATGCAACACAAAGTTGCACCGATGCAACTGAAGCTTCAAGGGACCAGAGCTTCTACGCATCGGTTCTGCACTGATGCAAAGCCTAATGGGCTCCCTGCACCGATGCACCTCATGGCTGCACCGATGCAGCTTGCCCCAAAAGTGAAAAGTTGACAGAAAGGGGGTTCCAAACCACCCTAACGTGTCCCGAACCCAAACCAAGCGATACAAATAGGTTCAACGGGATTCCCAAACGATATCTTCACATGCAAATACAATCAAATGGACTTGATTTCTTCCCAAGGACTTCTTTTTGTCGAAACTCTAAGCGACATAATTTCTAAAACGGGTACAAGTCGCGCTAAAATTTGCGGAGTGTTACAGGGGTAACGGTTGTACCAAATGAAAAGGGAGAGCTTGTCTCTACTCGAATTGCGTCCGGATGGATGGTGTGTGTTGACTATAGAAAGTTGAACTCTTGCACACGAAAGGATCACTTCCCTCTCCCTTTCATCGATCTAATTTTGGAGAGAGTAGACGGTTATTCATATTATTGTTTCCTTGATGGTTACTCCGACTATAATCAAATCGAAGTTTCCTTGGAGGATCAAGAAAAAACAACTTTCACATGCCCCTTCGGCACATATGCTTTTCGGCGTATGCCGTTTGGGTTGTGTAATGCCCCGGGAACTTTTTCTCGTTGTATGCTTGGTATCTTCTCGGATATGACAGAAAAAATTGTTAAAATTTTTATGGATGACTTTTCGGTCCTAGGAAATACTTTTGACTCATGCTTGAGTAATCTTCACTGAGTATTGGAGAAATGTGAGGAAAAGCAATTGGTATTGAATTGGGAGAAGTGCCAATTCATGGTACAAGAGGGTATAGTGTTGGGCCATGTCATATCGGCCAAGGGGATTGAGGTTGACAAGTCAAAAATTGAACGCATTTTGAGTCTTCCAATCCCCACATGTGTGAAATACATTCGTTCCTTCCTTGGACATGCCGGTTTTTATCGGCGGTTCATTAAAATTTTCAGCTTGGTATCTCGCCCACTTTGTCATCTTCTTGCTAAAGACTCACCATTTGAGTGGACAAGTGATTGTGAGACATCTTTCAAAACTCTCAAAACAATGTTGACCACACCACCCATTGTTCAAGCACCCGATTGGAGCTTACCTTTTGAGCTCATGTGCGATGCTAGCGACTACGCTATAGGTGCAGTGCTTGGCCAAAGGAGAGAGAGTGGCCCATGTGTGATCCATTATGCAAGCAAGACATTAAATGATGCACAAATCAACTATACCACCACTGAGAAAGAGTTATTGGTTGTGGTGTTTGCGCTTGATAAATTCCGCTCATACCTTATTGGATCTCAAATCGTGGTCTTCACCGATCATGCCGTGCTGAAATATCTTCTCTCTAAACAAGATGCCAAGGCGCGTCTTATCCGTTGGATTTTATTACTCCAAGAATTTGATCTTGTAATCAAAGACAAGAAAGGCATGAAGAATGTTGTGGCCGACCACTTGTCGCGCCTTGAATTCAAAGATAACTCTCCTATGCCTATTGTAGAAAACTTTCCGGATGAACATTTGTTCGTTGTATCTTTGTGCCCGTGGTATGCGGATATCATAAACTACCTTGCTACGGGTAAGTTACCTGACCATTGGTCCGCACAAGATACACGACGGTTCCTTTTTGAGGTGAAGAAATATGCCTACGATGACCCCTATGTGTTTAAATTTTGCACAGATCAAATTATCCAGAGATGCGTCCCCGATATTGATCAAAGGGATATCCTATCATTTTGTCACACGGAGGCGTGTAAGGGTCATTTTTCTGCAAAGAAAACACCGTCCAAAGTGCTCCAATGTGGATTTTATTGGCCCACTTTATTCCGGGACTCATTCCATTATTGTAACACTTGTGATCGATGCCAATAACTTGGCAGAGTCACTCGTCGAAACATGATTCCTTTATCTCTAATACTTGTCCTTGAAATCTTTGATTGTTGGGGAATAGACTTTATGGGTATGTTTCCCAACTCTTATGGCTATCTTTATATCCTACTCGCGGTGGATTACGTTTCTAAATGGGTTGAAGCTGTGGCTACCCGAACAAACGACCACAAGGTGGTGGTGTCATTTTTGAAAGAGAACATATTGTCCCACTTTGGCATGCCCCGTGCAATTATTAGCGATCAAGGAACTCATTTCTGTAATCACATTATGGCAAATCTCATATTGAAATACTCCATTACTCACAAGGTCTCGACGGCCTATCACCCACAAACCAATAGCCAAGCCGAATTGGCTAATCGTGAAATTAAACATATCCTTGAAAAAACGGTCAATCCCGACCATAAAGATTGGTCATCACGATTAATCGATGCCTTGTAGGCACCGTACGGCTTACAAAACTGTTTTGGGTGCTTCACCGTATAGATTGGTGTATGGAAAGGCATGCCATCTACCCGTGGAATTGGAGCATAAGGCTTATTGGGCGATAAAGGCCATGAATTTTCGACTACCCGAGGCCGGAATCCATCTAAAACTAGAGATAAATGAACTCGATGATGCATATGAAAACTCACGGATTTACAAGATGAAAGTCAAAGACCTTCATGCTAAAAATATTCAGCGAAAGACTTTCGTGGTTGGCCAAAAGGTGCTTCTATACAACACCCAGTTGCACCTCTTTCCCGGAAAATTACACTCGCGGTGGGTGGGACCTTATATTGTACACCACATATATCCCCACGGAGCTATTGATATTAAGCATCTGGATTCGGAAAATATTTTTAAAGTGAATGGCAAACGTTTAAAATCCTTCTTGGAAAAATTTCCATTGGATGAAGTAGAGGAGGAATTGGTGGATCCGATTTATGTGGACACACCATCCTCCAAAAACACTTGAAGAAAAATACCAATACACGTCTAGGAGACGTTAAATCCAATGGGAATGAGAAATCTCCAACCTTCCGTTTTGAGTATGGATGACTTTGAAATTCGATTGGGGCTCTCCTATAAAAATAAAGAAGGCCACCTGTTGAGTAGAAGTCTACCCAGAAATTATAGAAGTTTACGTTTATATTTGTTATCCTTGTTTTGCGCGTGGTTGTAGTTCTTTTACAGGAGTTGCATGATACAAGCATGGCAAGGAAGTTCGACAAGGTACCATGGCTTTTCACATACTGTGGATTCAAGTAAGTGTTCCCTTTTGCCTCATTCATTAGCACGAGGACGTGCCATAATGTAAGTTAGGGGTGGGGGTCGTACTCACTTGACTTGTACTTGTTAAGAGCAATGGGAACTTGGTAATAGAGAATTTTTTTTTTGGAAACAATCATTCATGGGCATGTATGTGCCATTCCATAGGACCTTTGAGCAATATTTGGAAATTTTATGTGTATTGGTGTTATGAGCTTAACCGTTATTTTGCAAACTTAAACAAGTGGAGATTTATTCTTTGATCACATTATGCATTATCACCATCACACTTCATTTGTATTATCATCACTTATATTTCATGAACATACTCGGTTGATTGAGACATTAAGAGTACTTTTCACCATGAAAGTGAGTCAAGGCGGTCTTTTTATGATTAAACCACATATATGTGTCCTTTGACCCCCTTTTCCATGGCCAAAATATTATACATTCTTAATGCCTAGGAAACCGATGTTGGGTGTGAGTGTTGAACCTTATTGCTCAATTTTAAGGCCAGGGGAATGTTGACGTGCATGTGCCAGCCAAGTTATACCATGACCAGTCCAGCATTCATCAGTTTTTGCCATCAACAGACCCTGCACCGATGCACATTTTCTCTGCACCGATACAAACCTTGAAAAATTTGAACAGTAGCCCTTACATTTGTTCTGCATCGGTGCACAATTTTCTTGCATCGATGCAAATTGGTGAAAATATGAGCAGTAGCCTGTCTATCGAGTTTGCACCGATGCACCACTTTCCTGCACCGGTGCAACATTGTTCCCCAAAAAGGCAGTAGCCTTCACTTCAAGTTTGCACCGATGCAAACCTATTCCTGCACCGGTGCAACGGGCCCCCAGGTTAAAAAAAATGTTCGAACCTTTTATATTCTCTCCATTCTCATAAACCTTCTCTTCTGCTCCATCGAACCCTAAAGAACACAGCCTCCCCATCTCCGAAAATCCCCAAATTTCAATCCTCCTTCCTAGTCACTCCCGAACTTTTTCTTCACCCATCTCCTACCGAAATCTGTCTCTATCTCTTCTTCTCTTCTACAAACCGAAACCCTAGCTCTCTCTTAGCCACCTGTAACAAATTCGATTTCATCCATCCCTTGAGAAATTTTTGAAACCAAACCCTAATGGCTCGTATCCTTCCCCACTCTCCAATTCCCACTTCACTCTTTGAACTCACACCTACATTTCCCTTGCTTCTATGGCTGATTGCAACCCTCTATGGGTTGTCTCTAATGTTCACCCTGATGGCTGCGAAAAAGAAGAGCCCAGCAAAAAAATAGGATCTAACTGAACCTCTTGGGGAGGAATCTGAGACCAATGAGTCGAGCTCGGAAGAGGAGCTTGCTCCCGCAAAGAAGGCTCCGAAGAAACGAAAAACTGAGCATGATGCAGAAGCTGTAAGCAAAAAGAAGTGGGTTAATACCTTGCAAGCAAGGGGTTTCAGGTGCGAGCGCCAAGTTGATATTCAAAGTTTAGGTGACGACGCCCATGGCGTTCCACAAATGGCGGCTCATGGTATGAGGTTCTGGTTTTTGCCCCTTGTTGGGTATAAAAAAGCTGTCGTTTTAGAATTTTACAAAACCATGAAGCCACAAGTAGATTTTGCCCATTCCCAGAACGATAAGATCACAACTAGTGTAGGGGGGAAGAAAATCCTTGTTACCCCAAACATTATCGTCGAGTATTTGGGATACGCCCGCCCTACTCCTGAACTTACAAATTATCCTCAGGCGGGTGGTGAATCTATTGATGGAGGGGAGGTGCGTAGGGCTGTTTATGTGGATCCGGCCCAATTTCGGGGAGCCAATCAGTCGGGGTTTTTCAAAACGGATTACCGAATGGTGTCCAAGGTCATGCACTACAATTTGTTTCCTTGGCGGTCGGAACACCGGCCAATGAAAAAATCCATGGAAGTGTTGTATGCATTCATGAATAATGAGTTTGTTTGCGATTGGGCTACCTGGATATTTTATCAGATTATTGATGTCATGATAGACTCGACCTTAAAACTCAAACTTTCCTTCCCTTGTATGATTACTAAGTTGTGTGGCCGTCAAGGGGTGAAAATTGTGGAAAAGGATTATACTGTCGGTGACCCCGGGCCAATCAATGCGACATCTTTGTCAAAAAACATCAAGTTATCAAGGACATCACTTCCTTCTGCACCATCATCTTTGGCACCACCATCGGCCGTACCATCATCTTCGGCACCACCACCAGCCGTACCTACTCCCAAAGAGCCACCTAGCTTCCACAAAAGAATGGAAGCTTGGGTGAAGAAACTATTTTGTCAGAACACCATACTCATCAAAGATGCCAAGGTTGCTAAGAGGGAGAGGAAAAAAGACCAGAAGGAAATCGCCAAGCTTCGAGCAGAGGTGGCATGGCACACCACTCATGTGGAGAGTACTTCAGGCACAAAATATATTCCTTCGGCCGAGGAAGTGAGTGAAGAGGAAGTGGAAGAAGAGGAAATCGAAGGAGTAGAATAGGAAAACAATGGACATCCATCTGTTTAGGGGTAGTAGGCATGGTAGGGAGTTAGGTTGTTGTTTCTTTTAGAGTCGGCCATGTCTAGGCCAAGTCGTATTTTTATATTTTGGGTACTTGCAGAGGGGTAGTCGACCAAACCGTATTTATTTCCACTGTTTTGGGTTTGTGTTTCCTTTTCTTTGACTACCATGACATTACATCCCTCAAGTCCTTCGATGATTTTTGGTATTGTACGAACTTATGACTTGATCAATCGTGTGGAACTGTTTATGAAATGTTCTCTTAACATACTTTTCTTGGATTCCTCTTGATTCAATCATGAAAAATTTCTGTTGATTAATCGTCCACCAATTTGCATAATGTGATCTCTTTATAGTGTGACTTGAGTGAAAATCCTTGTTGCTCATGTGAGACCCCAAATCAAAGCATTATTATTGTTTGCACGTGAGCGAGATTGTTCTAACCTACATGTACATCGATTCTTCCAGATTGCCTTCGAGACTTTCGACTGGCATAATCATACCCTCATGTACGGTTGTTGTTTGAATTGAATTTTTGCACCTATGCCATTAGTTTCTATTGCTCGGGATGACCAACGTTCAAGTTAGGGGTTGTGATTAGCTCTGAATATTGTAATGTATT
>NMUG010010976.1:0-10780 GCA_002855965.1 Monotropa hypopitys
AGGAACGACGACAAAAATGGCTAGGGGTTAGCTATATGAGCTGAGTTTTGGACGACAAAATGAAGAAATAAACTAAAAACGATCTAGGGTTTTGACGAAAAATCAAAACTTATGGAAGAAATAAAGAGAGGGGTGTTTCCTCACCTGAGCTGAATACGAAAATGGTTAGATCTTTCCTCACCTGAGCTGAAATAAAGAGAGGGATGACACCAAAGTCGCCATCGCCTGCTGAATACGAAAATGGGACTGAAACGTGTACCGCATAATATATGTTGGGACTGGAATGAAAATGGATTTTTATTTTAGGACCGGCCCAAAAGAACCCCAAAAATATATGGTTAGAATTTACTATTATGAAAGTTCATAATACTTACAAGATTAAAAGATTACTCTATATATAAGGATAAAATAAAATAATAACAAAAAGAAAATAAATGTAATAAGAAATAATACAAAAGGAAACCAAAATCATTACTAGAGGTGTGTGTGCAAACAAGAGTTGTGGATGAAAAAGACCAAAAGGGACAACAAAAGAGACAGAGATCCACCACCAAGGCACCAACATCGAATCCAGTGCTTTGCTTTGCTTCACTTCAACATACCTATCCCGTCCTGTTTCTTCAAATTTCACTTCTCGAACTCACTTTTCAGCTTCACTTCTTCACACTCTACAAAAGTAAAGAATCTACAGTAAACACCTCCCCATCTCTCTCACAAAATTCCTTTCCTTTTACACTAGTGGAGTACTGGACACAGTCTCTCATCGGAGTCCTGTTCTGGGTCTCAACATTTACTCCTCTCTTTTACTTCTTGTAGGAATGCCGATCAAAAGCAAAGAATCAACACCTCCACCCACGATTGGCAAGATCGGACCTTACACAGTCTTCGTTACTCCTCCGGCCACTCCCACCCCTAAACCCTCCGTACCCATCTCCGAATCGCCGAGGAAGGAGCTCCCGTCCCCGCCGGTACAGACTCGAACACCCCCGGTTCAGGCTCCGCCGCAGCAATTTCAGAAACCAGCTGCTGTTCGGCCTCTTTCAGACGGCTCGGCATTTGGATTTCTCCGGAACGCCGTCGCCAAAGTCCAGAACGGTAATGCGGCCTTGATCTTTGTGTGCAGTGCTAGTGGCTGATACTCTTTTTTTTTTTCGTTTTTGGGCTTTTTTTTATTTCTGTCGTTTCGGGGAATTTTCTGAACATTTGTCCGATTGCTGAGAATTTAGGGGAAATAAGAACAGAATTTTCGCCCCATGCTTTCATGTGGGAATTCTAGTTTGAGGCAAGTTCTAATGTTATCTGAGAAGTCTTAATTATATTCTTTGATACGCAATTTTGAGTATAAATTTACTGAAGGCTTCCTTTGAAAAGAAGCACAAGTTGGAAATTAAAATCTAAGCATAAATTCTAGTAGAAGATTTATAAGCTTAGTTGTAAATTTGGAAGAAAATATGCCCTTCAAAAGTTTGAGTAAAGATTCGTGTCTCCTTGATTGAGTAAAACTCAATCTAATATTGGTGTGAGTCAAGGAGTGTTGTGGGAGGTTTTAACTCAAATTTGAGTCTTGGAAGAGATTTGATTAACAGTCCATTTGGATGAATGGTTTCCCTAAGAAAAGAAAAAGATTTTGAGGTGGAGTCAATTCTTTCCATTGTTTGGATGAACAAAAAGAAAGAGGGGAATAGAGGCAATGAGAATCATGGATCACACCAGGACCCGTTTTTGTTTCTCACCAGAAGTCCTTTTCTTTCTTTTTCTTTCCTTTCTCATCATTAAGAGAAATCAGTCCCCTTTCTTTTCTTTTCTCACCTGAGTACCAAAGGGGCTGTAAGGGATTGAGTTCGCAATTTTGGGAATCTATTTAAAAAACGGTGGTTTGGATAAGTATTTTCCACCAAGAAGAAAATTGTTCTGAAAGGTGTGAACTAAGTTCTTGGATGAGGCTTCTTTGTTTTATTATTTTGCATTGCGAAGGGGATCTCGTGCACTGTGTAGCCTTTTTTTTGTTACACCTCTGCTTTATTTTTTTGCAGCCCATTCGAGTTTGGATGAGTACGTGGCACATTGGTTTGGGTTAAATCAATCAAAGTACCAGTGGGCGCTAAATGATTATTATGAAAGCAAAGGAGTGGTAAGCTTTCCTTCAAATTAATTTCTTGTGTTTTCAGTCATTATGTATGTAATGTTATAATTTCATTTTGAGCTTCACTCTTCTTTACCTTGTTTATGTGCTTTTCAATTGCCATCTCAGTTTCAAAATGCCTAACCTCTAATTTAGGACAGTTATAGTATAGATTCCTCATCAGCTTCTCTTTTTACCTAATTGTCCTTGTTAAAGCTTCATCTTCTTATCTTATTTCTTCTTTGGTGAAAACTTCAAAAATCTATTCTATTAATAAAGGGGGAGTGAAAATGAAGCTGTGAAAACTTTTCCTTCCCCCAAATACCCTTAATAATCCTACTTAATTGCCGCACTTGCCCACCCACGTAGGTGGGTGCCCAACTGCTAGTGTCTATTAAGCTAACACTCCATCACATGGGGTCTTGAATGTGGAAAGAAAAATTGATAAATAATCTTGAACATTATGCATGAACACAGACACACTATGTTGTGCAGTGACAGAGATAACAAGGACAAACTTACGGGTGAAAGTAGTCTGATCACAAGAAAATTATGCCGATGAACACAGCTGTTAATACTTAATGATGAAATTTCAATTCAGCAGAATGATGTTAGATATAAACTTGTAACATTTTGAATATTCGTTAACAATATGGAGAAATTGTTGATTGCAACACAAACCGTATGAATGGAAGCTGTAGCCTCTATGGTTGCACTTAATCTGTCCTTGATCAATGGTCATGATCTTGTCATCAAATGTATTGTTTGGTAAGCTGACGAACTCTAACCTTGATGCTGTCCAAGCATCTTGGCACAACCTCCAATGACGAAAATCATATATTTGAATTTGGAAGTGTCAACGGTGAATTCCTCACTGTCGTTGAATGCTTCTGCTGGACTAGACTTAGAACTCCTTCCTTGCTAAATACTCCTCAACCACTGTCCAATCTCACGACAATGCTCTACAACCACAGAAAAGAGTTAGAAGACCCCCCGCCACTGTGGTTTGGAAGGCCCTCCGATGATTAAGTTAGTCCCAAATGGAATAACTAAATCCTTATCGAAAGAGAGAGAGAGAACAGAGAGAATTCAAGAGAGAGTTCGTTCGAATGACTTAGAATTTACCTTTCACAGGTGAAGAACTTGTCTTTTGTATCTCCGCTCTCTTCATCAATGGTGACCTTTCAACTCCTTGACTTTTCGTCAAGGAGGGGGAATGAACGTGGACAGAAGACTCCTCGTCTTCTTCCCCGTAGCATCCTTACGTCTTCTCCTCTTATCCTCTTATTCAGCACATAACGATTCAAGTGACAGTGTGGGACTTACGCTTGCATCCAATGCTATCAACTGACCAATTAATGCCCGTACGTACCACAGCCGCACTGACGTGACCCCGTACTAAAGATGCTTGCCGCACTGGCCTAGCCTTATCCTCAGTCGACATACATGATTAACATAAGGCTTACTTCATCCGTCATAATCCACCCGCACACCCTACTTGCCGCACTGCCAGAATGTCTTTCTAGATCTAATCCTGAGCGTGTTGTATACAAGGATGTGCACAGGCTGGCTATATTACTTCGGCAAAGGTCCAAACATTAATCCTTGCACAACTAATCCAACTAAATCATCTACAATCTGGCAAGCATGTCCCTAAACAGGTTCTTCTTACTCTGTTGGACATATCACCAACTAATCATGGACAATCTAATCATCAATGATAATATTCCCATGTCCTAATCTCAGAGAGATGACATTATCCGCGAAGCCAAACAGGGAGACATCACCTTCAAACATCACTCATAACAAACCTGACACTCTGGCCGCACTGAATAACATCTCTATTAATCCAATCCGAGCTGCCACGTGTCATCTATATTTTATCCCTCCACATGAAGTATGTCTCATTTTGGTTTCACTAGTCATGTCCATCCTTACTTGTGGGAATCTGCTTTTTATGTTCGATCTACCATGCAATGTAAACGACATTCTTGCCATATTTGGTACTTAGTTTTGTTCGGTTTCCAGTCTTAGCATCATTATAAATCTTTATGTACATATGAACCTATAGTGTAAAAATCCAGGGCAAGGAATTTGAAATATATGTATGTGCGAAGTGGAGAAAAATCTTGTTCTCAAAGCATCTATCAAGAATCTGCAATACATTTGTGTTTCTTAGCCTCGATCAGTTCTATGAATGCGCATCTGTGAAGTTTTAGTGACGAAAGTATAATCAACCATCACTCTCCTGGATTGTTTTGGTGATGTTTATGGTGGAAAATGTATTTTTTTATTCGTAGCTTCAACCCCTTAATCGAACATCTTTGGAATGTATTGACCACAGGATCAGGTAGATGCAAAGATAAAAGATATATCTAGTAAAGCACAAAGTGTGTAACATGCATGTTGGGCAGGTAACAAGATATTTATATTCCTCTTTCATTCATTGTCTATCCCCTAAACTTGAAAAACTATTGGCGTGCAGGAATTTTGTCAAGGTCAACTGCAGTATTCCCTTCTGTTCTATCTATTTGAGCTAAGCTTTTGTTCATGTATTTTGTTCGGCAAAGCCACCTCATATAGATTAGTGTTGTTGTTACCCTAGTGATGTACTTTTGATCTTGAATGCTTAAAGTAGTTGTTGTAACTTTATCTCTATTAAAAGCAGTAATCCACATAGAAGATATTTGGCTGATCTCTTATCATGGTGGTGGTTATATCATTCATTTTGTGTTTGTATGTATTTTCTTTGGTTACAGCCTTTCAGTGTGCAAATGTAAGGTAATGTACATCTATCATCATTTCTTAAATCTCACATATGCGGGATTTTCATGCACTGAGTTATCTTTTTATGTATTTTCTTTGGGATCGGGATTTGGAAGTATGACACGGATGTAACTCAGTGAAGAGGCTCAAATTACAGTAGTTAGGATTTTAATGATGTACCTCACCATTGAGGGTTCACACCGCCACACCCTTAGAATATCGTGTGAGAGGCAAATCGCGAGTCGTTCAATGGCACCACACATGTTGATCCCTGGTACTTCGTATCCAGGAGGATTCGAACCGTGACACTAGCGAGAACTGGATTACCCGGTCATGCGCTTTTGCCGCTGGGATACACCCGGGGGTTGTCGACTTTTAAGTCTTAGTGTCAAGATGGATGAGTTTGTTAGGATTTTTGACGCAAAACCCTAGACTACGATTTGGATCTGGAAACTACGAAATCAAAAGAAAACAATCGCAGCAAAAACTAGAAAACGAAAGAACACAGAACACGCAGATTTACGTGGTTCAGTATACTCAGTGCAATGTATACCTACGTCCACGGGAGCCACACGAATTCACTATGAAATCAATTGGGAATACAAGTCTTCTCTGATCTCTCTCTGAGAATCAGTTTTCTCTTGCCTCTCTCTGATTTCTCTCGCTACAATTATGTAACCTTAATCGTAGGAAAGTTACATATATATATATAGGGCTAGGCTAAAGCAGGAAATTACACCAGAGGCCCCGCAATTGGGCTTGGATCAGAAGCGGGCCGGGCTTGGTTATGTGCACCCCAACAGAGTTGAGGTTAACAAGCCAAATCCACGTGGCCTGAACGGCTTACTTTCTGCTGACAAATGTGACATTTTTTTTTGTGTGATTTACTAAAAAAAATGTCACAATTTTCAGATGAATGACTTCAATGGAAATTCTGCTATGCTGGCCAATTTTATAGTGATTATTGTTGGAAAATATTGGATTTGTAACTAATATTTTATCGATTTTGACCCACAAATTATTTGTGGGTATGTCACACTAATTGAGATGGAAATAAGTGAGTTTTAATATTTTTAAATAAGGGATTTAATCTACAAAAAGAATGTGAGATTGTCATTCAAAATGATTGGTGAATATTTTAATAATTAAAAAAGAGTAAACTTAAAGTGAGTTTATATGTTATATTGTGTGATAGGATCACGACTCACAACAAACTCTAAGGCCATGCTTGAGTCTGATTTCGGTTCTGGGTCTGTGGCTATGGGTCCGTGGCTCGTGAATTCATTAGAATGTAGGAATGTGCCACGGACTAGTTCTAATTTTTTAGGACAAATTTATTTGAACTTTGTAATTGGGATAGTTCGTATTTAATTGGACCCAAATATTAAATGACATTTTGATTCCATTATAGAATTAACCAAGAATTTATTTCAGAATCAATTCGGGGTCTATTACAGAATTAATCTAGAATTGATTTCAGAATCAATTTGGGACTCTTACAAGAATTGATTTATGCTTCTTACAAAATTTAGGAATTGAATTCTTATTCAATTCTAAGACCCCCCTCAATTTTATAAAATTACAGTTTTATTTGTCTATCAAATTTATCTTACACTGCCAGAGCTCCAACCTTACAGTCCAAAAATTCAACCATGGGAGAGTGCAAAGCACATCACAAGTTTACAAACTGAGTGGTTACGTGCTAAATCACCAGGACAATTGACTGTATCTTGAGAGCCACTTGCTAATTTCAATTCTCAAGCACTTCCGGTGAAGCGTGATTGGTAGCTTAAGGCTAATGTGCTTGCACAAGTTTTCTATTTAGTTTCTCCTAATCTCCAATTTATTCAATACTGTATTTTATGCTCATTGTTATCTTATCACAAACTATAATTTTACCAGATTATTTTTTTAAAAACACTATTTCCCAATTATGTTTACTACAATCTTAAGTCAACAATCAAATTAAAAATCCATTTTCTGGGAGAACGTAAACGTATTCTGGAAACGTATTCTGGAAATCTTTATTCATCCCATTTTCCAGGAAAACATAAACTACAGTTCTTTGTAATTGCAATTATTGCTAGTTTTTTTAATGAACATCACTCTACAAATTCCATCTCTCCTACTTACTGCAATCTAGAAAATCAAATTCGAAAATTTTATTTTCTTAACATTGCTGTTTTTTACAATATGTAAATTGGGAGTTAGTTATATTCTCGGAAACCACACTTCTCTATTATTCAATATTATTTCCAATTTTTGTGATCTTTGGAAATAGTTACTTATTATTGCGATATATTTATTTTATTATTTTTTCTAATCCTAGTATGATTACCTTTTAGAAATAAATGGCTAGCAAAATAGTACATGATGATGGAAATGTAAATTAAAACAATACTAGAAACACTAGTTTGAACAAGTGTCCAGATTCTCGTGAATGGAACTGGTGGTGTTCAGATTCCCATGAAGGGCACTGACATTGGAGGTACTCATTTTATTGATGATTGATAGATACAAGATTTTATATATTTAGGTGTCTATACCTTCTGTATTTGTTATAATTGTTCGATTATTTATTTATATTTAGCTAATATTTTGTTTAAATGTGTTTTGAGTTTATACAGATTTTTTGTACTATTTGACAAGTTTTAGAAGCTCAAAACCATCCTTGGATGAGTCTATAAGTCCCCTGAGATGTAGAGTCTTGAGGAGTATTTTATGAAGCCTGGGTGATTGTTTCAATTCATCAAAGTCAAGCCCAAGACAAGAAATCAAAAGAGGAACCAAACAACCATCCACTTTCAGAAATAAAATGACCTCTATCGAAAATAAAGGAATGTCTATCGGTAGAAGAGGTCAAGCCTACCGATACAAAAGCCACCACCCCGAGCAAACCACAACCACAAAGGCATCTCTATCGGTAGGGATTCATCTCCTACAAGTAGACAAACAGGCAGTTTGAACTCATTAAGGGCAAATTTGTTATTTTTGAGTTAGGGGAGTATATATATGTATATATATACGAGCGCATGCTCATGCATTTAGGTACAAGTAAAAAATGGTGACATATAATTTTTTTACTACATCTTGGTAAATGATTAATAAAAATACCAAAAAATAAAATCATATTTCTTATTTACAAACATGAAAATAAAAAGAAAAGAACAAATATAATTCGTAAAAAAGTAGAATAAATTGAAACATATTTAGAAAAAATATATAAGCAAATCTATTTTTTGTTAACTCTTTGAGTTATTCATATATTTTGACTAAACTTTGATAGCGGCCCCTATATCAAATTTTTTTGAAAAACTCCATTTATCCATATCTTTTGCATATATAGACTTAAAATGAGCATTCAAATTATGCATGCCTACAACAAATACTCATATTACTTGTTCTAATCAAAAATTTGAAAACATGAAATCCCAAGAGGTACTTGGATATGGATAGTTTCAACTTCCAATGACTTCAATAACGCATGACAATGACACTCGACCAATGACTTCGAATGCGAGCCATAAATTAAACAAACTAACACAAAAACTCTAAACCCCAACAACAATTTACAATAATATAAACAAACTAATCCACAAAATAATTTACAACAATTAATTTACAACTAAACAAAGTGAGTGCGAGAGAGAGAGAGAACGCACACATAGATCCACAAACCCAGTCGAAGAGCTCGCACACACAAATCCACACACAGATCGCACACACAGAATGTGATGGCCTTGTGGTTGCTGTGATGGCCTTGCAGTGGTTGAGAGAGAGAGAGAGAGAGGTGCGTGGTTTGTATTGTGTCGTGGAAGTGTTTTGAGGATGAGCTCAGGAACAATTTCCAACAATGTGAATTATATACATGTCATACTAAAAATATTTAATACGCATACACTAACTATTGTCCACTCTATATCATTGACGAAACAAGTGATAACCAATTATTCTTCATTCTTACCATTATTATTGTGGTTTCCGTGAACAGAGTCCTGTCTCAACCTCGACAAAACATCAAGGGGTAGTAAATTTTATTAACAATAACAGTGATCCAATAGACATAGGTTGGTTCCGCGGTAGAAGTCGGTCAGCTAACTACCCGTAAGTTCCTCAGAGTTACCCGATTCATCGGGAGAACTCCAATCGACCCCCATTGCGCAATGTTGTGGATGGATACCATCCAGGAAACGAAATTCCCGAATATACCAAAAGATATCTTCAACCCAAAATCTTAGATCAAACAGGTAGTACAATTCTCACTTTCATTAATTTGGATCAAGTGATGGATTTAAAATTGATTATGAGTAATCCTTGTTGGGTACATTCTCCATATTTGACATTCATTGGGTATATTGAATCACTTGATTTCTTTTTTTCAAGTAAAAGCTCAACCTCGGCAACACCTCAAGGGAGAAGATCAAACATTTCATTTTTAAATGATTTCATATTCAACACTCAACCTTGACGAGATCAAGGGAGTAAGTCAATCAAATCAAAGCCTTCCACCTTTACGAGATCAAGGGAGGTCCAAGCCAAATCCAAAAAGTTTAAGAATTTTTTCACGACCCAACATGATTATGGACCATAGCACTCTTGACCAATTCATGACACCAAAGGAATCGAATGGATCTCACGATCACCCCATTACCCAAATTCAACTTCAAGGCACCTAAGGATGCCATACACACAAGCCAACTCAAGACCCAAATTTGGGGATACTATCGAACATGAACGACTCACATGCTACCGGGGTCACCTAGAACCTCAAACAACCCCAAATCAACTTACAATCATTGAAAATCAAGCTTATGACCCACTTGGACATTTTGTCGAACACGTAGTGGCCATTGGATTCCAAGGTCACCTAAGGACACCATAATTTCTCTAACACTTCTACAAGCACAAAGACAATTTCTAAGCTCATTCTAGCATTTTAACAAACACATGGTGGCCATTGAATTTCAAGGCCATCCAAGGATATCACAAGACCATCAATGCCCCTACAACTTCAATGACGATCTCCTACACTCCTAACAAGAACAAGGCAAGGTTATTCCACCACCAAATCGACTCCGTACAACTTCAAGCCAACAAACCTTAGGGGAGTTTAAGGGGGAGACTAACAAGGGGAAACAACACACTCACATACATACACATGTTAGGAGAAGAGATTTACCCACTAGAATCAACAAATCTCGAAATCCCTAAATGAGGGATTCTTCATGACGGCACACTCCAAGCACACCAATGTGAAGCCCTCGATGTCCTCATCAACATTTGTGAAGACAAAATCTTCAAAAACTCATCCAATCTTCAAGGAATGAGGGGAGAAGAGAGGAGAAAACTTGAGTTGTAGAGAGATGGAGAGAGAAATATGAATTTGGAAATAAAGAGAGGGTAAGGAATGTGTTCTGAACACATACTAGTGCTCTCACACGATTTAGGGTGTGTATAATGGCCCTGAAGTGACCAAAATACCCCTAATTAACTTTCACAGAAAAGATGTCCCGACACACCTAACCAGTTACACAAAAATGCGAGCTACCAGTCACGCCACACTCTGTGGGTCAGACACCACCCCTGTAACCGGTTACGCAACCATACGGGTTACGGGTTACGCTACTAATGTAAAATCCACAAATTTAATCTTAAAAGTGATTTAATTTAATAATTAAGAGAATAAAATTAATTAAGGGATTTGAATTAATGAAATTTAGTTTTAAAATTTTGTATTAAGTTCAGTTAAATGAAAGAAAATCTATGGCGAAGTTTGGGAATTTTCAGAAAGGTAAAAAGAATTTTAGAAATTAAAATAAGTTAAATAGAACAAAAATTAGAATTCAAAATCATCGTAATTATAACGCATCTCGTCGCACCATATCGGAGCTT
>NMUG010010977.1:0-10779 GCA_002855965.1 Monotropa hypopitys
TTTGTAAAAATTCAGCTAAATCGGATATCGATAAGTGCTTGATCCAAACAGTTGCACAAAAAATTTGACAGGAACTGCGTTATACGCAACTGTTTGGATCAAGCACTTATCGATATCTGATTTAGCTGAATTTTTGCAGGATCATATATTTTATTATTTTGAACATCATGAACGGTTTGGATCATGACAGTTAAGTCCCCAAAGGCATTCTGTAGAGCTCCTTTGTAAGGAACTGTGTAATGAATTGTGTCCATAGAAGTTTTTCCTTTATGTTTTATATATAATTAATGTTTTATAATTTTTTAATTCGTGTTCGGACCATTAATCCACAGTTTTAATCCAAAATATACGGATCGGATCGGTGGATCACCGGATTTTTTGTGCAGTCCTAGGAGACAAACGATTAGAAGAGACATAATTAGAAATGGGACGAAAAGTGCAACTGTGGGTACCTTTACGGAGAGCAATAGGAAGATCAAGATTTGATATGGAGGGTATAGAAGAAGGAACTACCGGATCTTCAGATGGAGGAGGCGTGGTGGCAGGTTGTGATGGTACTTTTGGCTGACAAACATACACCTGCAAAGGTTTCACATGAGGGGTAGAATCAGATGGTACGACTATAGGAAGCACAGACTCACAGGTAAGTCATTGAGAGAAACATAACCTAAATAAAAAAGACTCATTAAACGTGACGTCAGCACACACAAAATGATGATGAAGAGATGGGGAATAACACATACCCTATTTGAGTGCGGAAGTAATTGAGAAAGACACACCGGATAGATCGGGGATCAAGTTTGTCCCAACTAGGGTCAAGAGCATGGACATAACACGTGCACCCAAACACTAGAAGTGGTAATGAATGGAGAGGTTGTCCGGGAAATAAAACTGTATGGAGTATTTGACCACCAATAATGGTAGATGGCATACAGTTTATCAAGTAACATGTTGTAAAACAATATCACTCAAGTATGACTTAGAGACTTGCATTTGAAATAACATTGCACGTATAACTTCAGATAGATGTCGAAACTTGTGTTTAGTAACCACATTTTGTTGTGGAGTCTGAGCACAATAAGACTGGTGAATAATGCCATGATCATAAAAACTGAGAGTGTATTATGAAAATATTCACATGCATTGTCTGAACTAAAGATATGCATGTATCAAATTGAGTCTTGATTTCCATATAATTTTTTTTAATTAGAAGACAACTCTGATCGTGCTTTCATAAGATAAATATATATAACACGAGAAAAATCATCGACAAAAATAACATAATATCGAAATCCAAACACATTAGGAACATGTTTGGGTCCCCAAATATCCGAATGAACCAACTCGAAAGGATGCGATACACGACTCTCAACTCTAGTACGAAAGGGCTCTCTATGATTTTTGCTATACTCACAGACTTCACAAGGCAAAACATCGACACGGCTACATGAGGGAACTAACCTTTTAAGGTTTTAAAGAGATGGATGACTGGGACGACAATGATGTTGATATGGAGAAATGAATGACTGAAGGGAAATAGAGCTAGGATGAATATCATCGTTAAAGTAATACAAGACACCACATTTAGTACCACTACCAATCTTCCTCCCTGTCTTGAGATCTTGAAACACACAACCATGAGGAAAAAAATGTGACTGAGCAATTCAAAGACTTTGTAAGTTTACTAATAGACATAAGATTTAATGGAAAACAAGGAACTTGCAGTACGAAGTTCAAAGTAAGAGAGGAAGTAACAGAAACAGACCCTAAACCAGTAATATCATTGGTAGAACCACCAGCTAAGGTAACACGAGATGGTTTATCGATAGGCCGATGATCAGAAAGAATAGTAGAAATACCAGTCATATGATATGATGCACCTGAATTGATAACCCAATGAGTAGAAGAACGGGAAGACGCAATGCAAGCAACAGAGGAACTTATCTGAGATAGCGTAGCAATGGAGGGACGAGTCTGAAGTGACACACAACATTGGTACTACTCTGCGTAAATAGTCACATTTGCATCATCTGAACAAGTAACCTGTCCAACATCTATGGAATTAGCAGCCATGATAAATGATCTACTTCAGACTGCAGAACTGAAACCCAATAGTTTGCAAACCCCCAACTATGAAGAACGGAAGCAACAATCAACCCAATCCGCCACTAATATTACGCAATACGATGACAATCATCCATCACCACCATAAGCCACAAATCGAACAACCCGTCAAACACCGACAACCAATCAACAAGTCCTCGAGCAACGGCAAAGACGAGTCTGGCGTGTACTAACATTAAGCAACTAGAACCCAAAACGAGTTTAGGTAACATAAAAACCCATCAAAACACCAAACATACAAAAACCGACTAGTGAAAACACCAAACACTGATTACAGAATAATCAATCAGTACGAGAGCCAAATCAAGACAGAACAGAAACAGTAAACTGAGAGTCAACTGAACAGTAGGAGGCCAAACAGAGCCAAAGGTCCGACAAGCTTTACCAAAGGTTGACGGAGGTCTAGCAAGTGAATGTCTGGCGAGGGTCGATGGTAGATAGATCAGGAGAGGCAGCAGGAGAGAGAATCGACGAAGGTCTAATGAAGATCATTGAAGGCCAGAGAGGGGACTACGAGGTTCGGCGAGGCCAGAGAAGGGGTCGACGAGGTCCACCGAGGCCAAAAATAGGTTGGCGGAGGGCCGACGAGGGCTGATGATGGCAGAGAAGGGTTGAACAAGGTCGTCTGGGGGTTTGGTATAGTCACCTAAGGATTTTGAGGACGGAGAAGGTGACGGTGATAGTCGCCAGAAGGTTTCGGGTGTTCGTCGAAGGGTTCCGATGAAGATCGACTAGGGTGGCTAAGGTTTCGGAGTCGAGGAGATAGGAAGTAGGGTTTCGAGATAGGATTTTATCTTCCAGGGTTCGTCGGACTCAGGTGACTGTCATCAGTGCATCGCCGGAGAATGGTGGTGGTCACCAGAATATGGCAAAGGTGGTTGTTAGAGTTTTGATGATATGGTTGCTAGGTTTTGGTGATGATGATTGGCTGCTAGGGTTTGGTGGTGATGAATGATGATTGGCGAGATCATGGCTCTGATTCCATGTTGTGAGACACGAAGAGAGACGGAAAAGTCTATATGGTGTTAACTAACCCTAACATGAGGACTTATTTATATATAATGTAATGTCACACTACAATACTTGAATTAGCAATGTGGGACAATAACTAACATACTATTCTAACAATTATCATGAATCAGTTTGTTACGGTAGATTGTTGGAAAGAAATTGCTTGTTCGTTTGGACAGTAATTTTAGTTGTGGTAGATTGTTGGAGGTAACTTTGTTCTTTTTTTTTACTTGGGAAGATTGTCATAATTGATTTCTGTACTTTCAAAACGGTAGTCTATGTTGATTTGGTGTTGAGGGAAATTTTAATTAGAGTCTTAGTTTTCCCTTCATGATGGATATCTTTGGCTGCTCGCTCTTTAGTGGATGACTACATTCCATTTGGATTTTTGTTTTTTTGATGGCATTGCTCCTTCTCCTTTCGTCGCATTCAATTCTCACTTAATCCCTATCAATTGTTGATCTTTTGTGATTGCATCACCATTCTACAGATTAACACTCTTTTAGCATACATGATTCCACATGTACATTTGCTAAATCCTGATGTTGTGACTGCTCCTATTTGCAGCATGGGAGGCCTGGTTGTTAAGCAGATGCTGTATAAAGCAAAAGCAGATAATAAGGATGATCTCGTCAACAACACCATTGGAGTTGTATGCTTCTTCTTATCGATTAGAAAATTGTTTATGTTGCATCTCCATTATTTGTTTCTTGAATTATTTGTTACATGTTGTTTCAGGTGTTTTATAGCTGCCCTCATTTTGGCAGCAAACTCGCCGACATGCCCTGGAGAATGGGTCTTGTCCTTCGCCCTGCACCCACTGTAAGTATCTGATCCTATAACTATGTACATTTACATACATAAGGGGGAAATGAAAAACTCCTAGGAGTAGTTGGTTGTTGGTCCTGAAGTTTGTTACACTGTCTCAGTGAATCTTATTTGATGTTATCTTGTTTCTTGTTTAACATTGTTTTCTATTTGGCAGATAGGAGAGCTAAGAAGTGGATCTCCAAGGCTGGTAGAGCTCAATGACTTTATTCGTCACTTTCATAAGAAGGGAATGCTTGAGGTTCTCAGTTTCTGTGAGGTAATTATTGAATGGCTTGATTTAGACTGTAGGACTTAAGAACTTATGTTTTGGGACAATTGGTAGCTTAACACCACAATTCAGGTTGCGAGAGTACCTTGGGTTCAAATCTCTCCATTTGCATTTGTTCATTATTGGCATTTTGCTTTTCCCCTCGTTCTATTCTTTCTATTTATGCTATTTTCATCTCGGTGTGCAAGACGGGGTTGCATATGAGGAAATGTGCTGAATGGCTTGATATACATTGTAAGGCCCATTTCCTAAAAGCTTAAGTTTTGCGACTATTGGTAACTTGACAAAAAATGGTGTGGATTTCTATTTTGTTTTATTACTAGTATCTGAATACATTTGGGTGAATGCATGTTTGCGCGTTTGAGTTTAGTTTGCTTACACAATTTTTTTACAGACCAAGGTAACTCCGATTGTTGAAGGTTATGGAGGTTGGGCCTTTCGAATGGAAATTGTACCAATTGAATCAGCATATCCTGGGTTTGGTGAGCTTGTTGTAAGTTACCTACTCGATTTCTGCTATATCATTAACACGTTTTGCTCTACGTTTGTGGTCCTTTTATGATTCAGCTGGTCACATCTATTTTACGGTTGAATGCAGGTGTTAGAATCAACGGATCATGTAAATTCTTGCAAGCCTCTCAGCCGCGGTGATCCTTCCTATACAGAGATATTAGAATTCTTGAAGAAGTTGAAAGTCCAGCACAGATAAACGCCTATTCTCAACAGTGCATGCAGCAGATAATTGTACATAGCATTTTAGAATCTGGATTGGGCTTTAAAGTAGCAGTTAAATCTGCTCAGGAGCTTCCAGTAATAGTTAAGAGTACCACTTACTCAAGCACAATCCATCTGGTTATTCTGGTCCCCAGCTCAAAGTTAGGGACACCTACCTAGGTAGATTGATTGTATTTGCAGATTTTGTACATCTCTGATATCATCTTCCAATGCTACTGGAAGTAAAAATCATTTTGTATTCCACAATTTAGTCACTGTTTTGTACAAGAACAAAATTAGACTTTTTCTGTTTTTGTAGTATTGCATCATAGGCTCTCTTAGGGCGAACTGTGTTGGGTTCAGGACTGTGCTTGGCTGCTCAGCAATGGAAGACCCCCCCCCCCTACACCTTTTTCCCTTTTGGTAACTGTCTTAGGGACACAAATAAAAAGCATGTGCAAATAAAAGCTCAGTTGAATTCGGGTAGTAAAGCTAGGTTTGGCTAATTTTTTGATTTGTTATTTTTTTACTTTAATTTTAGTTATTAATTCATTGTAACGAGAGAAAACCAAAATAATAAAAATATGAGTCATTTTTGTGAGTAATGCCTGAATTAATCTGTAAAAATAATGCATGTTTTGAATTATTTTTGCTTTTAAACGATTTTTTGATTTTTCATTATAATTTTTTCCATTTTATATTGTTTTCATTAAAATAAAATAATAATATGTAAAAATTTGACACAAAACTAACAAAGATAACAATTTAAAAAAAATAATAAACAATCCAAATTAAATGTTAAGTTAAAACCAAATATCTTTTTTTTAAAAACCTCCTGGTAATTTTCCGCTCACAATTCCAGCAACAATTTCTTCTGTGAGCTCTTTCTTCTGCTCTCTCCTTTCTGAAATAGTTAAAAACTGTTAGCAAATAAAGCTAAAAATTTTAATTTCTTTTTTAGATGATCCTTTTTACTTTTATGTTATTTTCTTATTGTATTTTTTTTCTTATTTCCTTTATCATTTTATTTTCCCCTATATATATGGTAGCATTGTAATCTTGTAATGATTATTAGAAGTTTTCATAATATTAAATCTTGGTAATCTTTTTTCAAACTCTTTGCAATTCTATCATTATAATAGCATTGTTTATGAAAAGATTGATCATCTCATACACACTCCTATCGAATCTAACTCTGGGTGAGTTGGCTCAAAGTTGTAGGGGGGCAACATGTCCATACAATTCTTTTTTTTTAAAAAAAATTTGTACGATAGATTCAATTTGATCCAATTTCATCTGAAGGTTAGTTCTATTTGTTTTTTTTTTTTTTGTAATTTGTTGGTTCGATTTATTTGCATTGTCTTAGTTCTTTCAATTTGTTCATATGATATCTCCACAATGACGGGTGAAAGAGATGATTCCTTTCAATCGTTTAATGTTAGATTGAATGACAAGAACTACTCGTATTGGAGTTACATAATCAAAAAAAATTCAAAAGGAAAAAATATGGAGTTAAATTAGTGGGGTGTCGGTGAAACCAACAGATAAAATTGCAATGAATTATACAGATTCGTTAGATACTTAGAAAGACAACAATTCAAAAATCATTACTTGGATGAATAATTTTGTTGAACATTTGATTGGTACTTAGTTGACTAAATATGAAACATCAAATCAAGTTTGGAATCACCTAGCAAAGTTGTACACTCATTCTAATTTTGCACACCGCTATTAGTTGGAATATGATATTTGCATAGTACAACATGATGAGTGTTCAAGAGTTTTATACAATTCTTACTGATCTTTGGGACCAACTTGCTCTAATGGAACCAACGTCCCTTCTAAGTCATGCAGATTATATTGCCCATTGAGAAGAGCAACATATTATTCACTTTTTAATAGTTATTCGGTTTTATTTTGAGGAACTTTACGGTAATATTTTGCATTGACATCCTCATCCATTTGTTGATGATGTGGTTAGTGAATTATTGGTTGAAGTGACTTGCCTCAAGACTATCACTCGCAAGGGCATTCTTACTACACCCAATCATATTGTTCTCGTTGTATCTAACAAGTCATCTTTGTTCAATCAGAATTGATTTTCTTCGCGTCTCAGCCATATGAATGCAACTTCTACAAGTAAAAAGGTCATTGGAAGTCTTAGTGTCTTAAGTTATTGTATAAAACCCAAGAATCATCTTAGCAATAATGACGTTCACGCGAGCAGTCCCAACAACACACTTATAAATCTTCATAGCAACCTACTACCGTAGCCTTTGTTCCAAAAGTTGCATCTCTATTGAATCCTGATATGGTTGTTATTGTCACTCTTCGGATTTTCAAATTATTTTTTTGAAATAATGATAAAACAGTAAACAGGGAATAAACTACTTACCATTCAGATACATATCAGTTGAGATAATCATTACATGACAACATAATATGAGAAAGAGATATACAAGAGGTGCAAAGATATACGAAGAGCGAAAATAAACTAAATACAATGGCTAACTACAACTGAAACAACAGTACTGCAAAATAAAATACAAGAAAGACCGATGTGGCAAAGCTCTCGAGGAAATCCAGCAGTTGACCTGAGATTCCAATAAATAAGCCTCCTATCCCTGCAACACAGAAAACTGGAGGAAAGGAGAAGAGGGGTCTGAGCTAACTATGCGCTCAGCAGAAAAACCCCTAACAACTAACAAACATGCATATGGTGGGTGTGTGCCCAAGTATCCATATGCAAGATGTGCAAAGATAATAAAAGAACTCAAGACTTGTGATATGCGATCATATCCCCAAGGTACTACAGACTCAAGCATATGACCAACCAAGAATAAAGACTCAAGTCCTCAATACCAATGAAGGTAAGGTGATGGTTTCCAAGGTCCAACCGAAGTGGGCAACGACTCCAACACATGCTAAACCATTACTACTAGGGTAAGATGCCCCTAAGGATCTACTAGAGGGATTCAATAAACTAAACCATCAAAACCTCACTTATTAACTCATCCAAGTTCTCTTCCGACCTTATTCAATGTTATGGATTGGATTCACATGTAACTTTGAGATATTTGCGTGATTGAAGTAAGTTTTTCCAACTCTCTCAACTTTGACAAAATAAAGGAGCCATATACATCCACCTTGATAAAACAAGGGATAACTAAATTATTCTTCATTATTATTATTATTGTACCGCATATTCCCACCTTTACGAGACAAGAGGGTTACGTCTCAATTTTGGCAAAATAAGAGAGTAGTAAATTTTATTATTAATAACTGTGATCCAATAGACCTAGGTTGAAATTGTGGTAGAAGCCTTCTAGCTAACTACTTGTACACCTCAGAGTTGCCCAACTCATCGGGAGGGCTCCAGTCGACCCCCATTGCGCAATATTGTGGATACATATGCATCCAGGGAACAAAATTCCTGAATATATCAAAATATATCTTCAACCCAAATCTATAGATCAACAAGTTAATTCAATTATCACTTTCATTATTTTGGATCAAAATGACAGATTCAAGGTTGAATATGAGTAACCCTTGTAGGGCACATCCTCTATACTTGACATTTATTGGATATATTGTATCAATTTCTTTCTTTCTTCAATTAGTAGCTCAACCTTGGCAAGATCGAGGGAGAAAATTAAATATTTCATTTTATATTCAATTGGATGTTTCCACCTTCAACACTCAACCTTGACGAGATCAAGAGAGTAAGTCATCAAGTTCAACACCCTTCACCTTGATGAAACAAGGAAGGGCAAGTTAATCCCAATAAAGTTCAAGGACTTCCACAAACTAACATGATTATAGACAATAGGACTCTCGATCAATTCATGACACCAAGAGATTCAAAGGGATCCTATGAACATCCCAATATCACAATTCAACTCCATCGCACCTAGGGGTACCATACACAACCTAGGTCAACTCAAGACCCAATTTTCGGAATGCTATCGAACATGAATGGTACACATGCTACCGAGATCACCTAGAATCTCAAATGACATCAATGCAACACATGGCTATCGATTATCAAGCCTATGACCCACTTTGACATTTTATCAAATACATGATGGCCATTGAATTCTAAGGACACCACAATTTTCCAACATTCCTACAACCTCAATATCAATCTCCAAAACTCATTCTAGCATTTTGCCAAACACTTGACCTTCATAAGTTTAAAGGCCAAGGATACCACCTCCTAAATCCCATACAAGCACAAGACTAGGGTTCTTCCATCACCATTTCAATCCCATACAACCCCATGCCAACAAAGCTCTAGGAAAGTCTAGAGGGAAAATGCACAAGAGAGAAACACAACTCACACACCTACCTACATGATAGGATAGAGAGATTTACCCACCAAGAATATCCAATCTCGAAATCCCTAGGTGATGGATCCTTCACAAGCCCATGAACCAAGTACGCCACCACGTAGATCTCAACATCCTCGTCAATGATAGTGAAGAGAAAAACTTTGAACTCTTGACATAAGCCTCTCAAATCCTAGAGAGAAGGAGAGGAAGGTGAGATGTAGAGAGAGATAGATAGATAGATAGAGAGAGAGAGAGAGAGATGGGAGGCCGAGAATATGTTCTGGACCAAATGAGGGGCTCTCCCTCATATTAGGGTGTACACAATACCCTAAGAATGACCAAAATACCCATAATAAAATTTCCCCAGAATTCCTCCCGACCAAACTGTAACCGCTTACGGGCGCAATGGCAAGTGGTTACGGGCACAGTGGCAACTGGTTACGGATGCCACTACCCAGACCTTGCAATTTCCCCTTAAGGAAATCGATTGTGGGTGGGGGATTGCGGTTAGGGATAGTAGGAGTGGAAACCGATTACGAGCTTCTGGGAACCGGTTGCGGAGTATGCGGGGGAACTGGTTATGGGGACATGGGAAACCGGTTACGAGGTCATCTAATCTACCACATCCGAGATCGATGGGAGTATTTCGGACCTAACTTCTTTGTCCAAACTTCGATTGAGATGATTCAAATTGCATTGACTCCGTAACGAAATTCTCTATGTCTTCCATGAAGGAAGTATTTAATTTCCATAATAATTCGAGGTCATAATGGGCCTAGAAGGCCCTCAACATATTTTCGGAATGACTCCTCAGTACACCAACCTCATAATGGGGACTCTAACTATCCTGAACTATTGAATTTCATTAAATGGGATCTAATATCGACTATAATCCTATTTAAGAATTTATTTAAAATCTAGGTCACTATAGTTATTGCAGATCAATTCTAGAAGTCCCTCTCTACTTAGTCTCAACTACTGCCACAACCATATTCCATGTTCACTCCCTCCTCGATAGGTTTTCCTTCCTCACCTGCATTAGGTATGAATGTGTCTTTGTGGATTTTAGATTATGATACCTCTCATCACATGTCACCATATTCTTAGTTGTTTAGTTCTAATTGTTATGCTCTTTCTTCTATGTCTCTTATGACAACTGATGGATCTCTAATGCCTTTGTCTTGCATTGGTTCTGTTTGCACACCTTCTTTATCTCTCTCTCATATTTACTGCATTCCAACATTTAAAATAAATCTTATCTTCGTTGGTTAGTTATGTTATTCTGGATATTTTGTTTATTTTTCTTCTATTTCTTATTTTGTATAAGATCCTCAATCCAAGAAGCTATTTGGGACATGCCATAAGAAGAGGGGATTATATGTTTTGGATAAGCTGAAAGTTCCAGAAGTTGCTGCTTCGAGTCTCGCCCTGATTCCTAATTTATCATCTTTTTATTTACATTCCTTCTTCTTCTTCTTCTCCTTCTTATTTTCCTTCTTC
>NMUG010010978.1:0-10779 GCA_002855965.1 Monotropa hypopitys
ACCCGAAAAATCACCTCCCTTCTCACACAATCTATGGTAGCATAATAGACAAAAAGTCCATTCTCAAAATCACATCCAAGTCTATCATAATTATAGGTATCAAATCTACCTTCCAAGTCTCTTGCTCCACACATATATCACAACCCGGATAATAAGACTCTAGTGCAAGTATATCCCCCATAGGTGTAGACACAAGTAGTGTGATCAAGTAGTGACAATGTTTTACCCATACGCATATTAAAGGTAGATGATACAAAAGAATGAGTAGCACCCGAGTCTATCAACAAATGAGCATATAAGTTACAAATACGGATAGTACCTGTCACCATGTCTGGATTTGCCTGAACCGTTTGTTTGTCCAATGCAAAAACTCTGCGATGCGCTGCCTGGCCTGCTGTATTCTTGTTTGTACCCCTAGCTGCACTTCCCACTGAAACTTCTTGGCCTTGCATCGGTTGTTGTCCACACTGAAAAGACTTGTGCCCCATACCCCTACATCTAAAACACTTAATCACATTTGCATCACAATCTCTAGCTATGTGATTTGGCGAATCACACTTGAAGCACTTCTTTGAAAAATCCTTCCCATTAGACCCTGCAGGTCGATTAACACTCTCTTCTCTTTTTCCATTCCACCCACTCCTTTGACTCCCCACATCACTACCACCTCGATTCTTACTAAAACTCGAATTGGAATTTCCTCCTCTAAAACCACTCCCTTTCGAATTCCCACTTTGGTCAAACCTCTGTCTCTTCTTATTCTCCTCCCTTGCCCGAAATGATTGAATATCAGACCACATCCTCTTAGCCATGTCCACTAAGTCTGCAAAATTCCTCTCTCTAAAAGGCAACATCCTCGAACCCACCAAATTGGCTAACCCCATTCTAAACCTTTTATATCGCTTTTTCTCAGTGTTTACCACATCCGGTGCATACTTTGACAACTCAGTGAACTTCGCCTCATATTTCACCATTGACATGTTCCCTTTCCTCAAGTTAGTAAAGGCCATCTATTGCTCATATTTGAAACTTTCAGGGTAAAACTGTTCATTGAAAACCTGAATAAATCTATCCCAAGTAATTGCTCTTGGAGCACCCCGCTCAACTCCAAGTGCCGGTACTCCCTCAGCCCTATTTACCGAATTCCACCAATCTCTAGCCTCTCCTTTAAAAAGAAAAGTGGCTAAAACCACCCTTTGCTCCCCTACAACCCCTATTGTATCTAACACTAATTCTACCTCCTTTAGCTAATCATCCGCAACCTTAGGGTCATTTGATCCCTCAAACACAGTTGTACAAAGTTTCTCAAACCTATCTAGTAGTCCAGTATTTGTACCTCTCTCTGCATTCCGTTCATTCCTCCACTACATAAACTCATTTTGATTTTCAGCCAGCAAAGCTATAGCCGCCATCATTCTCACATCTTCCGGTATCACCAGTGGAAACCCCTCCCTAGGATTTCCTCCATTTACACCAGAACTTGGTCATTATGTTCCATTGCCTTTTTGAAAATCACAACGCAAAGAAACAACCACGGTGGAAACAAGAGTTAGATGCGAAATACGCACATGTTAGATACACACCTCAAGTAGTTACGTGCAGGACTTGACACTCTAAAGTCCACTACTAGCTTCCTCACCACTAACACCTCCTCTTAGCATTTTGTTATATTGTGCTTTCTATTCAACTCTCCAAGACTTCACACTAGAAGGGAGCGTTGATCAGGCGTCCTTCTATTTAGATTTCGAGGCAAGTTTTATAGGTGTCAAAGACATACACAATAGTTCCAAAACACTACTTCAACCCCTCACATCACATTCCTCAATCTCATACCGCAAGTACCACAAGATCTCTCACACAAGGTCCTTTACATGAATCCTATAACCTAAGCTCTGATACCAGTTGTAACATCCCGAATCAAACTTACCAAATATTTATGCGGAAATAAAATTTTTCTATCTTTTAAACCCAAGAGTCACCAATTCTAAAATAAACATCAACTAACAACGAGTACGAATATGAAAAGCCCAATGTCATAGTTTTCTACCAACAAACCGCAAGTACCAATTTTTGCTTCTAAGGAACAAGTACTAGAAGAAAGTAAAAGTACTAATATCAAAGAGTTTGATTCCTCTAAATAATTATTCTGGCTCACAAGCCAAAAGAACCACTTCTTCAAGCCATGCCTCAAGCATCCGTCCAAGCTATATTTCCTCAATCATCTCTCCAAGTTGAGTAGTGGACCGCTAGCTCCAAGACCTAGTTTCCAAGAATTTAAGAAAACATAAGGAAACCAGAGTGTGAATAGGATATATTGATTTCACAATTGCAAGAGATTTAAATAAAACATGCAATAATTAGGCTTTGCAAGAAACAAAGGTCCAACCCCCAAAAACCATACTTCCAACCCCATGCATCCCATGCTTTTATATACGTATATGGCCGAAGCCCATTTTTTTAATCCTTTCCATCTTCCTTTTCAAAATAACTATCACTATATGTGATAATTCGTGTGCCCAGCACACTCATCCAATGTATCACAAGGATACTCTATTTGGGGTATGACCCCTCTCCATAATGGGTGTATTACTTGGAGAAACTCACTCCCACGGTTCCCCGTGTAGTCTACAAGAACTTACGTTCCAAGATGCATATATACATATATATCATGCATTTCCCCTAATGTAACTTAATACAATTCACTCCCACGTATAACGTGTAGTCTGCAGGAAGAGAACTTCCAAATAAATCTATCATGCATAGAAGAAGGCTTGTATTTCCATCACAAACCCCATACAGCTTAGAACATGAGTAAAAAGCTTTCAACAATTAAATTAAGAAAGACATGTGCTTGAAGGGCATGCAAAGTACTTTCAATATACCGAATCCATACACTCACTGAATACCGCTGCTCAGATCTTCTCCTTACCCTTGAGTGAGGCCTCACTGCCTTTCTCAAATATCCCTGTCAAAACAATCACAATTTCAATCCACGATGAAAAGAAATATGGCAAGGAGATACAAAATCATTAAATTAACTTAATTGAAAGGATAACTGTCTTTTAACAACTTATAAGAGTCTTTAAAGGGACCGGTACCCACCCTTTAAAGGATAACTGTCTTGGCCAACTGCTATTAAGGGACCGGTACCCGCCTTTTCAAGGGACCGGTACTCGTCCCTTCCCTCACCTTACTGCTCAGTGGGGACTGGTACCCGCCTTTACAAGGGACCGGTCCCCCCAACATTCCCGGCCAAACTACATTGCGGGGATCGATGACCCTATTCAAGGGACCCCATAAAACAAGGGACCGGTACACCTTCTTCAGAAATCGATTTTTCAGAAAATATTTTTCGAACTCCTCCTTCTCCAATCTTCCCAACTCCGATCTTTTTGCTTCCAAACCCAAAAATTAACTATACTAAAGTGTTCTAGACATCTATAAGTCAAACATACTCAAATGGTGACCTCGAACAACATCAAAACATCATAGAATCCAACTTTCAAGGATCAAAAATCCAGTTTTTTTTACCAAAAACGAAAATCAATTTAAAAACTTCGATCTAGATAATTTCTCAACCGATATAAGCACAATATATACATTAATGGAATCGTGATTACCACTGAAACAAGGTTGAAGAAGAGATCTTCTTCCCAATCCACCTCCTATGCCTCCGATTCCTTCAATCTTTTTTGCCTCTCTTCCTTCTCTCTAGCCTCCTTCTCATACACTTACAAAAATGAGAGACTAACCCCTTTTCGAACCCCTAATTCAGATTTTAGATTATATTACCTATTTGCCCCTTCATTTAATTGGTTATAACCCTTGTGTGCCATCCTTCCCTCCTTATAATCTAATTTTGTATAATTGGGTATTTATATAAATGTATATATATAAAAATATCTAAATATCCTTTTAAATACCTCCTTAATTTCCACTTCACATTCTAACATTTTTAGAATTATTATTAGAATAATCTCTAATACGGAACGAGTATTACACCCCAAGCGTAGGAAATTAAAATCATCCAAGCATAATATCCAGTAAAACCGGTATCGAATCCACAGGGAGGCGTGTATAATAGTAATTTGAGATGTAATTTGAGAGAAAGACGGACAGTTGGATGCTAGCCTTTAGGGTTGGTGTGTTTGTTGTGATTTGATTAAACCTAAGTGAATCACTAAATTAATATTAAACTACGAAGTGAATACGAATACTGTTCCCTTTGATTAAATAAAAAATGTGGTTGGGGAAATCAAACAACCCATCATCCATACCACCATTGATTCTCGAGTAAAATACAAACTTGGATACTTAGGTACATCGATTCCCACTGTGCGTACATCGTATCCCCTATGAAGGATGGTCTAAGAACCATGGATGCCAAGTATGCTTGTCAATCCATGGGCAAAACCTATCACGCATAGGAGATCGTATGCACGAAGGGATTTCCCCGCGCGAGTCTTCCAAAATAACAAATGATGAGAATCATGGGCAATGTGGATTATGGATTGGCATATCCCCAACTACACCAAGAGGACTACTCACTCATGGTGGGAATAGAATCCATATTCAATGAAGAAGAAGCCATAGCCATACGAAAATATGAAATAAAAAGATGAGATGGTTTATAAACTAAGTGCTTATTAATGAAACTAAATGAGAACTTGATATTAGGAAGCATGCACTTACTTAAGAATTGAAGAAGAAGACTCGTATATAAAATCTTGAAGTGATGCAACAATGGTGGAAGAGAGATGAGTAGGGAGGCTACCCTCTCTCAAACCCTACTTAGAAGTCTTAAACTATGAAACTAATGATAACCCTACAAAATTAGCTTAAGTCCCCTTATATACTTTCAGTTCCAATCTTAAACAATTACATAAACACTCTTAAAATCAAATTTTAAATTCAGAAATTTTTCCTGCACATTGCTTGTTATCGATAACCCGATCTGATGGGTTATCGATAATGTCACGCCTCAGATTTTCAAACCATTTTTTAAAATAAAAGAATGATTTACAATAAGCCACATTTATCAAACCACATCACAAGGGGGCCATGAATAGTAAAACCACTCTTTTGCAAATCTTTTACAATTGTAACTTACTTGGAATTTAAGTACAACAATACTTTTGCATAAAATTTGCTTGAAATGAAATGATATTACAACTCTTTAAATAAAGGGGGATGCCCGTACGCTACAAGGGGAAAGGATGGGGAAAGCTATAGTGCAGAAATGAAGTAAATATAAAATGCACCTCACACTGAAAGGAAACTGGAGCAAGGTTAAGCAAACTCCTCACTACTAGCTATCCAACCCTGCAATTCTGCAAAGAACTGTAAAAAGAAGGTTGAGTTATAAAGACCCAGCAAATATATACCTATTAAGTGAAAATGCAATTATGGTGATGTGTGCAAGTGGTGAGAATCCCTATGATGCAATCCCAAGCATGCCAACTTTCACATAATCTCAAACACCACTACCAAGTCACTATCCCAAATCAAAACTCATAAATCTAACCAAGACTTCCATCCACACAAGTGCTCCAGGGGTCAACCCAACCATTTAATTTTGCTCAAGACCACTAACCACACAAGTCAGAACCCTCTCTTTACCAAGTACCCTTATCCACACAACTAGGGAACACATGCTAGTACAAACCGTAAGGGTCAAGGATCTCAACCACGATCGCCACGACATGGTAAACTATCACATTATCTAAGGAGGACACTCCCAAGAACACAACCCATCTACTACAAAGCAAATGCCTTCAAATATCCACGATGAACCATGTTTCCACCATTAGCTAATTCCACGACTTATCCAAACATCAATGACTGGCTAATTCTACGACTTAGCCAACACCAACGACTAACTAATTCCACGACTTAGCTTATGCCCACACAATCCACCAAACTTCATTGGATATCACCTATCCTTTCCAATCTTCTATATAAGTATATATATAGGTACACGTTGGTGAATTGATTCATCTTGCTTTATTTGTTTGTTCGACTCCCGACTTAACATCACTTGAAACTAAGTCACACGAGTCTCGACCGCCTCACTAAGTAAGGATCGGCTTACCCCAAACGTGGACTATATTTAAAAGAGTCACACGAGTCTCGAACCATCCCACGAGAAAGGACCGGCCTATAAAAAACATGGACTATGTTTAGAAAACCAATTTAAAACCATTAAGCCCGGGATCGATTGATAATCACCTTGATAGGTTCAAGGATCGACTTGCTCACGAAGTGCCACGAGGAATACACTATCACACGAGGTGCCACAAGGAATACACCATCACATGAAGTGCCACGAGAGACGCACTATCACACGAGGTGCCACGAGGAATGCACCAAAGTACGAGGTGTCACGAGGAATACACCAACTCACAAAGTGCCACGAGGGATGTACTGATTCACAAACATTCGAACACCACATCGTTTGGTCACAAAGTCACCGAGTTCACGAACTTCTTATTGATTTTAGTTGGTTGCTTAATATAAGTGAATTGAGTATGTTTTCAAGTGCGAATCAAAGGAGACAAATTCTCCATCAAGGGCGATGAATTTGCCTACGAGGGACGAGTTCCCAAATCGATGGTGACGAATTCACTCAATCATTTCCACAACAAGTATCGATAGCCTAGGAACGAGTTCCCTATCCTAGTGTGACAAATTCACACATACATACCCAATTCTCTTCATCAAGGCATTTCACCAAATACCTATTGTGCACAAGTGCACGCAAGGGTCCTAGTCATCAAGGACACCTAATCTGTAATCCAATTCGTTAACCATAGGCTCAAGGCCACACACAAGGGCCTAAGTAAGACCTAGCCGTCTTACAAACCATAAGTCTAACTCATCCTCCAATAATCAAGGGCCACACAAAAGGGCCTCACCGAGACTCAATCATTTGACGAAACCATGAATTTTACTCGTAAGCCCCTCAGGCATTCTATCAAACACCTAGCGGGCACAAGATCACCGCTCAATTCCACCCACTAATTAAACTCCTAGGACAAAACCCCCAAAGTTCCATCAACTCCAAACATGACCAATTTAAGTCCTAGGCACAAGTGGACTAACACATGACCTCGCAACCACCAAGAACACTCAAATCCAATGCAAGGATGAGTTCAAATTCATTTAATCAAACATGTCAATTTCATGATTCCAAAAACATGGTTTTAGAGAAAACTCTTGATTTTAATCTTGTAAATCGAATTAATGGCCTAACATAACCACATAGACACAAGATAGGAGCATATTTACCTCAAGCCAAAAACATGGAGAAAACATAAGTGAGGGTGTCTTGACACCGACACAAACTATGCACGTAGACGGAGAGAGCTCGACGAGGGGAACAACCTTTCGCAAAGGCCTAAATCCATTAGAGCTTTGGAGGAGAGAGATATGTTAGAGAGAAGGGAAAGAGGAATCTCCCATGGAGGTAGAGAGAGCTAGGGCAACAAATGAGGAAGACAACCCCAAAATTGTTGGAACAATAATATATATAGCCCCCTACGTGAAATGACCAAACTGTCCTTAATTAGCCAATTTTGGGCTCTGTGCACCGATGCAACCCTTCTGTGCACCGGTGCAAACCTTCACCAGAACCCAACAGAAGACATTTGCACCGGTGCAAACCCCCACTGCACCGATGCATACTTGGTCCGGACAGAACGGAAGGTTTGGGCACCGGTGCAACTCCTCCTTGCACCGATGCAAACTTAATCCGGATACATCAGTAGGTTCCAAAAAAACCCTGCACCGGTGCAAACCTACTTTGCACTGATGCAAACATCGCCTGAAGCAATATTTGCATACCAAAATTCTCCTGGGACTTCTCCGAAATGTCCCGAGTCGTATACGAACCAAACGGGTGAACCGTTAAGGAGTCCTACACCTAATTTCCATGATCCACGTAAGCCAAGGGATCCCTACTAAAATTCATTAACCAAAAGAGATGTCGAATTTAATTTTGGAAATGTATTTAGAAAATACGGGTCGTTACATCTCAACCACCTTGAAAGAATTTTGTCCCCGAAATTTACTAAGGTTAGAGGAACAAAGATCACGACCAAGAAACTCCAAACTTGCGAAAAACCCACGCGCCACACAAAAAATAAAAGAGACAACTCCCGATACGGTGTGGACACGCCGACACAAGAGGGACACGTCGACGAAAGAACTTATCTTGCCAAAGGCACAAGGGATGGAGGATCCCACAAGGGATTATCTCCTCAAGAACAAGAAACCAACAACCATCTTATCGCAATATCAAGGACAAGGAATGAACTGATTCTACAATCGTCAATGCTCCACTAGAATTCTACAAACTCACATACACATGGTTTACAATTTCGTCACCCTACCCACGGGTACACACACATCCCCCCCCCACACCCAATGCGATAATCAAGTGACCACTACAATTCAAATTTGAGAGGTGTCGACCGGACACTATTTCAACCTAAGTTACAGGGTCATCCTTGTACCACACAATCAAAGAAACACACACACACGGTCGATTCAACACTGAAGGTGTAGAAATAACTGACTCGATTACTCATTTCCAATATATCTAATAATCTACCCAACGCTTAAGGCACAAGGACGTGTAATTTCAAGGAAGCAAGAACGATTCCGGAAGTCATGTCAATCAAACAAGTGGAGATTGAACACCAAGCTTGGTCATCACAATAAAACAAGGTGGCACAAGACAACCAACACAATTCATCCACAATTTAAACGGAAGTGAGATCATAACTCAAACTAATCGAGGCATCAATTTTGAAGTACTTAGAACAAGAAACATGCAACAAGAAGTATCCCAACTAGGAAACGAAGCTCAACCGAGAAGATTTCTACAACGATGTCCACAAAAGGAAGCAACATCCAAAACAAAAAGCATAGCGTCAAACCGAGTTCACTATGCTACTAACAAAATACAACAAGTTGGTAATCCCAATAACACGCAACACAACTAGGACAAGCAAAGGCAAAACAAGTCTACTAAGACGGAGAAACCGGCAGCTAAGGATCCGCCATACCAATCGTATAGACTCTGCCCTGAGTCATCCGCTCCACTGGTTGCTTGACTCTCTGAATTAAATCCCGACGTGCACTTCTGGAACTGGTTCCTCTCTCAAACTGAGGATTGGGTTCCAATAGTTGGTGATGAAGTTGCTGACTCTGACTCTCTTGCTGGAACTATTCAACTCGTGGTCCAACCGACGAGTGATGCCCAACTGACATCCCTCCTTGCTTGTCGCTCCTTTTTGGGTAAATTCTTCCCACATGTCCTGACTGGCCGCACTCAAAACGAGTAACCTGGGGACACCGAGACCGGTAATGCCCTTCCTGATTGCAATAATGACAAACAATGTGGCTCCTGGGTAGCTCTTCTGCAACACCAACACTGACAATGGACTGAAAACCATGCTGACTGCGCAAATGAGGATGATCACTATGCCGCATTCTCCCAAAACTATCTGAAGAAGACGTGGAGTTTGCAACAAAAGACTTCCAACGAGGCTCCCACACTCTGACTTATTCCTATTCTTCTTTGCAAATGGGCTCAATAGCCCTGGCAGGATCCAGCACAGTGGCAAATGAACGAATACACTTCCCAACGATGAGTCTCCGGATGGAGAGACGAAGACCCCGCTCGAATCTTTTACACTTGCGATCCTCTGAACTGACCAACTCTGGAGCAAAATGGGACAAAGACTGGAATTTGATTGCGTATTGGGAGACCATCATATCACCCTGTTGCAGCAACTCAAACTGTATCTGCAACTGCTCGCGAAAATATTCCAGAAAATACTGATCCTTGAAGGTAGAAACGAATTGTTCCCATGATATAGCACCAACATCTTCATCCACTACTCTCGGATCTGCAACTCTAGCCAATCTCCGCGCATCTTTCTTGGCTTCAACAATGGAATTCCACCACTCTCTGACTTCACCGATCAACTGATAGGATGCAAAAGATACTCACACCTCATCCTCGACGATATGAAGGGTGTATAATGCCTTACAAATACCGGAAAGCCAATGATTGGCCTCAATAGGCTCACCCTCTCCATTGAAACTAGGAGGGTTCATAGCACGGAACTCGCATAAGGCCTCCATCACGTGACTAACACCCCTCGCCCTAGGGGCTTGAACTACTCTAGTGGCCTCAACCATGGCCTCAGCAAGCTGCCTCACAAACAATCTAGGGTCCACTGCCTCTTCTTGACCCACTTCAATATTTTACTTTTTAGGGACATCTTCCATTGGGACTTCCTGATGCTCCTGACGAGCTCTACGGCCTCTATGACGAGTAACCATTCCGACAGTCAACGCAACAACTGACGATAAATCCTAGCAAGCACGCAAACAACACATTCAATACATGAACCACAATAACACCATGCTCATAAATCTCTAAGCACAAGCTATGAGCCAAACCACATTATATGCTAGAAAATATAGCCATATACTCAACGTACATACATATCCACATATAGGATCTCCAATATATCAGCGGAAATCAAACTCATCCGAGTGCAATACCAATTCCCATGCCTTAAACAATGGCATACTAATGCCAACTTCCTATGCCTCAAACAAGGGCATACTAATGCCATGCAACTCTCAATGCATGCAAACACACAAAAGACTCCATGGAAAGAACATGGAGAACCCATTGAAACTAAAAGTTTCCCCAAGGTTCCAAGGTTTTTGAACGAAAGCTCTGATACCAAGTTGTCATGC